>BLSH010505473.1:698649-721368 GCA_018402905.1 Glandirana rugosa
GGGCAGTTTGCAGCCAGTGACACAGGAGGAGCAGTTTGCAGTCAGTGACACAGGTGGGGGCAGTTTGCAGCCAGTGACACAGGTGGGGGCAGTTTGCAGCCAGTGACACAGGTGGGGCAGTTTGCAGCCAGTGACACAGGAGGGGCAGTTTGCAGGCAGTGGCACACAGGTGGGCTACATTGCAGAGTCGCCCCCCCCCGCACTTACCCCATCCAGCAGGCAGGATTATTGCAGAGATTTGGCATGCGAGAGCGCGCTGGGTCTGCAGAGTTCGGCACACGGAGAGCGGCTGTCCCCCCCTCGTCGGTCCCCGGGCGGTCATGGTCTCTGTGGGAGCGGAAGTCCCCTCCGCTGCCACAGTGACCCACCCCCGCATCCAATCACCCTGAGCGGAGGCTCAGGGCAGCCAATCAGCCTATGCATGGCCGCAGGAACCAATAGGCTCACTACTTGGCTGTCATGTGACAGCCAAGGAGCCGGAAAGAAAAAAAAAAAAAGAAAGTCAATGTACCGGCGCCACCTGTAGGTGGGCGGGGTTGACTTTTTTTTTCTTTCCTCTTTTGCCGGCGGGGAGGCGGCGCCCCAGCGCCCCTCCCACACCAGCCGCCGCTGGTTGTCATGTCCAGCCCGGACTTTCTGATGGTGGAACGCACGCCAATCCCAGGAGGTAGAAGCAGAGGCATTTATGAAAATTAAAGGCTGTATACATTTGTGCCGAGTCAGGACACAATTACATGTAAGTCAAATACCTTTTTGTTACTTTTAATCTGGTGCAATAAAAAAGACTACACTATAGCATTTTTTTGGGGTTTATGGTGGTGAACTCACTTGGCGAGAGAGAAACACACTAGGACAATTATCTGGAAATGTGATGGTGAGACTGTGATCGATTCGGATGGGTCAACAAATATCCCAAAGCGCTTGCTGACCTTTATTAATTTAGAGGTCACTGGAGCTACGGTGAGTGGGCACTTCTCATATTGGTGGTGGTACACATTCATGGTGTGGGACTACCACGGTTATTCTATGGACTTTACATATAGCCCTTTTTGTAGTTGTTTTATGTTCAGGTTAGAATAGCACCGATTCCTTTTTGGGTTTACTGCTTTATAGTGTTTTACTATAAGGAAGGCAGCTTCAGTGTTTCTTTTCACAGGGGGCAGACACCTTTATGTTTATGTTAATAAAGTATTTTCCTGCATCAAAGCTAGCAGCTGACAATATTGGAAAGGGACCGGGAGGGAGACAATGTGAAGGAACTGGAGGCATTGTCAGCCACCTATTAACCGGCACATTGCACAATAACTGCTTTATCAGGCAAACCCAAAACAATAGTAGCATGAAGGATTACCTGACTTGCAACTTCCCCCCTCTCCCCTTTTCCTCCCCCAACTTCACCTCCCCCTTTTTTATTTTTTCTCTCTTCAATAGATGTTAAGAGACATTATTTGAACTACTATACATTTACTCCTCAAGTTGTTCCATTTTACGTTTTCTATTTTTTTTACTACTTGGGCAGCCTGAGGTCCCTGAAAGGTTGGCATCCCCATTAAACTACATTGTTTATATCTATGCAAAATTGGGTGCCCCTCCCATGGGGCGTCGAGGGAGGAACACCCAATACGTTATGCCACTTTCATACTTGCATAATACTGTAAACTGTTCTGCACACTGCCTAGCTATTTGATCTCTTTTCAAATGTCGCCTCAGAATCTGCTTCTTGTTTACTCCAGTTATTATCGCTTGTAACGCACTGCTTTTTGACTATTGTTCCTCTGTACTCTCCTATAGAAAACCAATAAAAACCTTTTGAAATAAAAAAAAGTATTTTCCAGAAATACCACAACCAAGACAGTACTAGAAAGGAGATGATGCTCATAAGAAATATACAGTACATAGTAGACCCATTACAGGAATTATTTTTTACAGCTGTGTGAATGATGGTGAATTCATAAAGATACTTTTTTTTTATAAATAGACCCCAAGGTTGTCGCTCAGCCCTCTCATTCTATTTATCCAGTCAGGCTTTGCAGTCACAACACGCAGATAGCATGAGTGACACCATGAGTTCCATGGTGTCACTTGTAAACGGCTGTCAGTTTTCATTGCTGATTTTTGTAGCACAGAGAGAAGTCAAACATGGTAATATGGCTTTATCAAGGTACATGTCTTGTATGGCTGTTTAATGTTCATAGAGTGGTTTTATGGTGAACTTTCACTTTAAGGATTTTTTCACCTCTGTTGGCATCTCTATAAAATAAAACCATGAAGTGCATTTAGACATGAACTGTCAGACTGTAATACCATGTTTTCTGTCTTTAAAATTGCAGCTCTAGATCTGCAAGACAGCGAAAATCCACTTTTGATTTAGAGTTTAAAAATCCCTTTAAATTACTGCTGTGGTTGCGTTAGAAAATAATTAGCTGTCATGTATAGCAGCCTTAACTCAACTGCCTGGTATTATATTCAACATATGTGCCTGGCATGACCCATAAAGCGCTAAAGGTTATATTTTTCGGAGACCTTCTCTGCTTGTTTGATTGTCTTCATCGCGCATTATGCAAATGTATGCTCGGCGGCTGGGTCATGAACAACAATGTGTGAACCTTGAAACAGTCATGGCGCAGACATTATAATTAACGAGATACGCAAATGTGAGCTTATATGGTAATTGTGGATTCATATTACTTGTCTTGAACCAATGTCAACGCAAGGTTTATTTATTCTTGCATTAGACGCCGATTTCCTTTTAGGATTAAAAAAAAAAAAACAGCAACATAATTTGACCTGCTAAGAAAAACTGTGCCTTTTATAAACGTGACCTTCATAGGAAAATAATATTATGCAATAAGTAATGATATTTACTTTGATTTGGATATTTGTGGATATTTGTGATGTACTTGACAAGTTTAATATGTCCTGCCCTTGCTAATGTCATAAATAGAAAACCAATGAGATCAAAGCCATTTGAGAGCCAATGGGATTAAAGAACCAACAGGTGGATTGACTTTCATTGGCTGAACAGGAAAGGCTTCAACAAATAATTTTTTAGTTGTGTTTTTTTTTCCTTTTTTTTTAAGCCCAATGGAAACTTTTACGCAAATACTAAAAATGACATTAGGGTTCACAAAAAAAATTAAGAGAGATAAGCCTCACGTTTTGATTTCCTTGTAAATCAGCCATCAGCTCCAGTGGAAAAAATGTATGTAATCCCCCAATCAATATTTCAGTTTGTTTAGCATTATACTTTAATGTGTACATTTATCTTAAAGCGGAATTTTACCCATAACAACATTATAAAAAATAATGCTCTCAAGCAAGGAACATACATTCAACATTAATATTTATGCTACCAAAATTAGTGTGTGCTGTAATTTGCCTCCAGTATTGTTCATAGGGTTGCACCAATACTGTTTTTGTACCGACGAGTATGAGTATCGATACTTTTGGTCAAGTACTCACCAATACCGAGTACCAATACCTTTGTGGCGCGATTTGAGCCCATACAAATGAATGTAAACCCATGTCGCAAATGGTGTTAGTTTCATGTATTGGAACATTTGCATGAGTGCCAGTACTTGTGCAAATGCTTAGTACCGGCACCGATACCGATACCGGTATTGGTATGGGTGCAGCCCTAATTGTCCATGTTTCTTCTGCTGGAGGCAGCCATTTTGCTGAAGCCTTGAGCAGCAGTAAATCTTTAGGCTGTCAGCAGATTGGCTTCTACATTTTCGGCACACAGTGCAGAAAAATAGAGAGCAACTGAGCATGTGCAGAGCAGGGTGAGACAGTGTATTACTGGATCTTAAACAGTATAAGCAATTTTTTTAATGTTTTATATATAGCTATAACTGCAAAAGGGGCCAGCCTAAAGAGATCTAGCATGAGCTGAGTTTCTGACTAAAGTTCCACTTTAAGCAAATCATTTGTTTGTGAATCTAATGAAAAGTTTTCTATAGGCAACTTAATGGAAAACTGAAGAAGCTTGCTTGGCAGGTTGACAACGCTGCAGCTAATTGAGAGGTAGTGGCTTAGTGTTGCCAGCCTGCCTAGATACTGTTACTGGCATGATCTCCAGGTAATAAACTTTGGAAGAGATTCTATTGAGCCACTGAAACACTTTCAGAATCGACATGTGGGGACACCCCCCCCCCCCACTGCTCGCCAATGTTTCTCAGGCTTACCGTTTCCGCTGGTTCGCCAGAGGAATGATCCGATAGAGCGGCTGCCTTCTCCCATAGGCAATCAAAGAGTAGATCCTCTTTGATTGCCTCTATGGCCTTGGAAGTAAACAGTATTTTTTAACACAAAAAATTGATTTTAAAACTAAGGGAGAAATTTGGGGTCATTTTGATCCCAGATCTCTCCATAAAGAGGATCTGTCATCCTTATTTCTATTACAAGGGATATTTACATTCCTTGTAATAGGAAGTGATATAAAAAAAAATTAAAAAAATAAAGAGACAGTGTAAAATAAAAAATAAAAAGTAAAATAAATTAAAAAAAATTAAAGTACCCCATCCCTCCGTGCTTGTGTGCAGAAGTAAACGCATACATAAGTCGCGAAGTATCACCAGGAACGTTAGAGTAAGAGCAATGATTCTAGCGTTAGACCTCCTCTAAAACTCTTTTAAAGTGTCACCTAAGTAGATTTTTATGTACCATAGTTTTTTTTTTTTTTAATATATTTTTTATTGATTTCCTTCAAGAAAAAAATACAATTAATGTTGTTTGTAGAGGTTACAAGTATATTAAGCAGATGATCAACTAGGTGCTATCATTATAACTAGAACACAATGTACATTTCTCAGAGTTATACTTATACATGTAAATTGGTGACATTTGAGACCAGGGCAATACAAGATGTGTTGTGGTATTGTTGTTTTGACTTGTGGGCCTCCATACCTTACCCTAAACACCCCTCTAGGGGAGCAAAGCTGTGTCTCGGGGGGGCATGGCGTTCTCTCTGTTACTAATTGGAGGTTATGATTGCTATTATATAGTGCTCCAATGAGAGATATTTATCTGGAGGTATTAATAAGGGCCTACGGATCTCGTTTTGGGTTATTGATAACGTAGAGACTGGTTGCATTGCCCTAGACTCCGTAGGCTATCATCAAACAAGAGGAAGTATTAAAGGTGTTTTAACATATGTTTTTCTTTACCCAGAGAGTCTCTCCTCGGGTACTTTTATATGAGGGTGTTAGTTTTGGGATATATAATTTGTTTGTTTATTAATGCGGATTATTTGGGTGTTATGGGAGCATCGTTGCTCTATGATCCGTTAGCCATGGTTCCCAGTTTTTATAGAGCTTCTCTATTGTCATGTGTGCTTTAGCATACAGGGTTTCCATTGCTAAATGATCATTCAATACCATGATAGCGTTTTGCAGTGTAGGGGGAATTGGTTGTTTCCACAATCTGGTTATGGAGAGGCGGGCGGCAATTAGTATGTGCGTAATTGTTGGATGGTATTTTGGTTGCCAATTGGTAAGGTCTAGCCCGAAGAGAGCTGTCTGGGGTAACAACTTGTGAGATTCTCCAGTTACACTCCTAATCAGAGTATATATATCAGACCAAAAGGGGGCAATGGGTGGGCATTCCCACCAGACGTGAAAGATATGTCCATCTTTATTGCAGTTCCTCAAGCATTTTTTGGATTGGTTTGGGGAGAATTTTGCCAGTCTTACAGGTGTGTAGTACCAGCTATATAGGATTTTTAGTGGGGTTTCCCAGTGTGCGATGTTTCTGGAAAGTCTGGAGGGAGTACCTATGGCTTGATGCCAGGCTTGTGTGGGGAACTCTTTTTTAAGGGTGTTTTCCCAGAAAGTGATAGCTGATGTTTTCTCATCTTGTTTAGTTTTCACTAGTATGTTGTATAGGTGGGAGATGTTCCATGTTTTTTTTTTTTTTTTGGTGAGGTTGAAGAGGGTTACAATGTCACTAGTCCTGGGGTCCTCAGAAAGGTTTGTTGTTGATAAGATGTATCTGATCCTTAAGTACGCGTAGAAGTTTTTGTTCGAGAGGGTGAATAGATCCTTCAGTTGTTGAAAGGATTGAAAGTTATGGTGTTGGAATAAGTCACTTATTTTTTGGATACCCTGGGACGACCACTTCTGTACAGGTAAGTTTGCTGAGATTAAAGATAGTGCTGACAATGGAATATGATGTAGTGTTCGAGTGTGAATCCCAGCAGAGGTTTGTAATACGGCTCTCCATGTGGTCATCGTCGCGTTTATGGTTGGTAGGAAGGATTGGGGCGGGTGGTATCCAATCCATATTGCTGCTAGGGTAAGAAAGGGGCATTGAGTTAGGGCCACTTTTTCTATTTGGGTCCAACGTTGTGGAAATGTTGGGTTCCATAGATTTTTTGTCTGGTCTAATATGCTTGCTTATTAATATAAGTTGTATTTTTTCCAAAGAAAAAATTGTTTGCAAAACCGCTGCGCAAGCAGTGTGTGACATAAGAATCTGAAACAATTGCAATTTTATTCCATAGGGTCTCTACCTAAAAATATGTATAATCTTTGGGGGTTATTAGAAATTTTCCAGCAAAAATACTGATTTAACATTGTAAACAAGGGGCTTGGCCACAAGCAGCATGTGAGAAGACATACCTCACAGATCTCCCGGATAAAATCCTGCAAAAAATCCTGTTCCCAGACACCACGACACAGACAGAAGCACACCAGATTGCTCCTAGACCTCTACTGACATCCCAGGAGGGTTTATTGCTGCAATCAGTGAAATGCTAACCCACAAAAAGAAAGAAGATGCATTGCACCAGGAGTCCCTGCATGGCACCCTAGCCCTTGCATGGGGCTGGCAAGAAAGACTTTGTGAGTAAACAGCTTAAGCCTCCTAAGTCGGTGTCAAAAGACCAGCAGTGCAATATGCGCTTCTATACTCAGAGATTCTCTAGGCAAGGAGAGCTCAGGGGAGATGAAGAGCTTGCATTCTTCCCAGAGGCAGCAGACATGGAGCAGCAAGAGACAGGGGACACGCAGCATCCATTATGGACATCGTGAATTTTACAACCCACAGACACAGAGGGGGGAGATGCAGAGCAGGACCAGCCAACTTTAGCTGACATCCTGAAGGCAGTGAACAAATGTACATCTTCTGTGGATACCCTGAAGGAACATCTTGGGGGCTTGAAGGAGACAGTGGCTCTGATTAGACAAGATCTGCAGTAAGTCAGGCAGAGGACAACGGTAGCCGAAAGTCGTATCAGTGACCTTGAGGATCAACTGTCCCCACTCATTAGGGAGTTGCAGTCAACTGCTAGACTTGCCAAAGCCACCGGTACGAGAGCCCAGGACATTGAAAAGGCAGAATAATATCAGTATTGGTGGCCTGACGGAGAAGGTGGAAGGCAGGAATCCCACTGATTTTGTGGAATGATGGATGGTGAAACTCTTTGGCAAAGAAGCCTTCACCCCTCTGTATGCCGTGGAAAGGGCCCTGTCAGGGAATTCCGGTGAGCCCTCTGTCCACTAGAGGTACGCATGTGCTCATAGGCCTTCATAGGCGGGCACATTGTAATGCGCATGCGCGCGGGATCGTGCGCACGAGAACAGTCGTTTTAAAGGAGATGCTGACACTGCTTCAATGCTGACTGGTCTTCAGCTGTTCCTGAGCCTTGCTTACTGTGAAAGATACCTGTTACTGAAGACCCTAGCTTTCCTCTGACTACGTCCTTGTTTTGCTGATTCTGTACCTCATTCCTGCAAGTTGATGATTCTGGCTTACCTTCAACAACTTTTCTGCCTGCCGCTCCTGTACCTTGCTGCCCACTTGCTGACAACCCTGGCTTACCCATGACTCTGCTCCTGCCTGCTGTCTCCTGAATCCTGCCTTGTTCAAGTGCCTGCCAAACTGACCACATCTGCCTTGCAGCACCTAGCTGTAAATTCCTGCTTTGATCCTGCCAGAAACTCTGTTCCTGTACAAATGCCAGCTCTACTGATTGAGCAGAGTGCTTCCTTAAAATCTAACACTCTACAGTGCACAGTGACCATTCCTGATCTGATGGTTCTCTTGTCTCCAGGCAAGCACACCCCCTGCATTCGGTTCCTGGGACTACACCTACAGGCACTCATGTTCCTCCTGTCCCTCAGGTCTCTCTGTTTCATCCTCAGAGGGGCCTGGGCTGGAGTAATAAGAGAGGCCGACCTCATCAGTTCAGTCTCCCATCAGGTACATGACAGGCACACAAAGTACCCCCCACACCCACTACAACCAGATCGACCGCCATGCACTATGTTGGCTCGCCCCTTAAATCATAGGGACAAAGAAATTGTCCTGCACCTTGCTCGGGAACATTAGAACATACAGTTTAATGGGGTATGAGTCTTGTTTACCCTGACTACACAAACGTTGGTCCGATATACCTGACTCCCCACTGAACCTGTTGCTGCACATCTCCTCCATGTCTCTCAGCCCTCAGCCATTATTGCAGGTCAGTCCTGCCCTATCTGCTTAATGCTGTCAGATGGCTAATAACGATATTCTGGAAAAAAAAAACAAACCCCTGATAAAACAAACTGGTGAACAGTAGTAATGGCAGTGGAGGAGTGGATGGCGACGTGTAAAGACCGCTATGACATATTTTACGGTGTCTGGGCAACTTGGATAGCTTATACGGGTTAAATCACCCTGAGCCATCAACAGACCTCGCACGCTGTGAGTCCCAACGTCAACGATCCAGGAAGATCTCCATACCCCCC
This sequence comes from Glandirana rugosa, assembly GCA_018402905.1. Lineage (NCBI taxonomy): Eukaryota > Metazoa > Chordata > Amphibia > Anura > Ranidae > Glandirana > Glandirana rugosa. Next base: position 707,382 of record BLSH010505473.1, read on the forward strand.
CTGCGATGGACTCCCTATAAAAATATAGCATAAGATGTTAGAGGATCCCACAGCACCCATATGTTCTAGATACGGCCTGAAGAAGGGGCGGAGCCTCTCAAACACGTTGCCGTTGTTTACAAGTCCACATTGCCGAAGCCGGAAGTGACGTCACTGACCTCTGGAAGTGGTGGAGGAGACGCCGGGAGCCACCGACGGAGCCATCTGACACACTACACAGCTGTTTTCCGTGCCCACCCTGAGCCCAGCAGAAACACAAAGTGGACTGATGCAAAGCTGGCAGTGGCTTATACTGCAATGCTTCCTACTCTACTACCTTTGTGAGTAGTTTTAATGCTTTTTAATAAAACTGTGTTTTAAAATTGCTACTCTTAGAGGCGCACCTTTCTTCTACTTTTTCTAGCTGGTCAAAAACTGCTTTTTTGGTTGCCATGGACATTCTCAAGTTTCCAGGCAGAAAGAATGACATATATAATATAAAAGTGCATGCAGGGCACTGGGCAAGGCACTAGGGACAAAAGGGATGTGAAATGATTTGATACAGTAATGTAATCTTAGAGATTATAGTGTACTGTATGTTTGCTGTGTGTTTCGCCTTTTGAATTTGCCACCAAGCTCCATCCCCATGTGACGCAACCCTCGCAGGGAACGGAGCCCGGCACACAGAGGCATCGGGCGGAAGACACAGCCCACAGACACAGCGTGGGGACATCACTGGATCCAGGGGACAAGGTAAGTTACACTGTCTGGATCCAGCGATGTGATCCTGAGTGTGGCTCAGGGTTACCACTATTTGTAATGGAAATTCACCCCGAGCCACACTCGAGAATACTGCCAGGGAGGTTAACCACTTGCTCACTGGTGCTCTTAAACCCCCCTCCTGCCCAGACCAATTTGCAGCTTTCAGTGCTCTCACACTTTGAATGACAACTACTCAGTCATGCAGTACTGTACTCATATGATTTTTTTGTCCTTTTTTCATACAAATAGAGCTTTCTTTTGGTGGTATTTAATCACTACTGCGTGTTTTTTTTTTTTTTTTTTGCGCTATAAATGAAAAAAGACCAACAATTTTGAAAAAAAAACACATTTTTCTTCGTTTTTGTTATAAAATTTTGCAAATTAGTAATTTTTCTTCATAAATTTTGCCCACAATTTATACTGTTACATATCTTTGGTAAAAAATAACCCAAATTAGTGGATATTATTTGGTCTGTGTGAAAGTTATAGAGTCTACAAGCTATGGTGCCAATCATTGAAAATTGATCACACCCGATGTACCGACAGCTTTTTTCTCATTTCTTGAAACCCTAACAAGCCAGGAAAGTACAAATACCCCCCCAAATGACCCCTTTTTGGAAAGTAGACATTCCAAGGTATTTAGTAAGAGGCATGGTGAGTTTTTTTGAACTTTTCATTTTTTCCCATAATTCTTTGCAAAATTAAGAATTTTTTTTTCACAAAATTGTCGTAACGGGTTATTTCCCTCACATAGCATATGCACACCACAAATTACACCCCAAAACACATTCTACTACTCCTCCTGAGTATGGCAATACCACATGTGTGGGAAATTTTCACAGCCTGGCCACATAGAGAGGCCCAATATGCAGGGAGCACCGTCAGGCGTTCTAGGAGCATAAATTACACATCTAACTTGTTGACTACCTATTACACTTTTGAAGGCCCTGGAGCACCAAGACAATTGTAATGCCCACAAAATGACCCCATTTTGGAAAGCTAACACCCTCTACTACTCACGAAGGAGTGGAAGAGGACTCCAGTGGCAACCTGTGAAGCTCTGGTGAACTCCATGCCCAAGAGAGTTAAGGCAGTGCTGGAAAATCATGCTGGCCACACAAAATATTGACACTTTGGGCCCAATTTGGACATTTTCACTTAGGGGTGTACTCACTTTTGTTGCCATCGGTTTAGACATTAATGGCTGTGTTAAGTTATTTTAAGGGGACTGCAAATTTACACTGTTATACAAGCTGCACACTCACTACAAAACAAATCATCCATCACTTTCATAAATTGTGCACACAGGTCCTCTTGTTGCAGGAAACACATTTTAGAGCTGATGCTGTACCAACGCTCCTACTCCGACATTACCCAAGCTGGTTTCATAGCACCAACCCCACTGCCCACTCGAAGGGGGTATCTATAGCTTTCCATGCTTCTTTCTCTCCTGAAATTTTAGATTCGATGATTGATCCTTTGGGTAGATTTATTTTTCTTAAGATAAGGTACTCTCAGACTATATATACGATCATAAATGTTTATTCACCTAACCAGACCAATTGGGATTCCTCCTTTCGGTGACATCCAGACTCCGTACATTGCCATCAACCTGATCATGGGTGGAGACCTGAACTGTGCCTTGATCCCTCATTTGGACACATTGTCCGGTAAGTCATCCCTGTCCCCAGCTTACTTGACTAAAATCCATACATTATTGGCAGACCTCTCATTAGTAGATGTGGGGCGAGTTTTGAACCCCTCCGGCAGGGACTTCTCATATTACTCCCCAGTATATTCCTCCTATAGTAGAATAGATTATATCCTGATATCCCAAACCCTCCTAGACTTCAAACCTGACGCTACGATCGGTATGACCCTATGGTCGGACCATGCTCCTGTTCACTTCTCTTTGGGCTCCCCGCCACCTTGTCGGCGGGGGTTCACTTGGAGACTGAATGACAACTTATTAAGAGACTCAGTCTGTACCCAAGCCATCTCCCAGGCCATTCGAGACTTTGCCATGGACCACGCTAAAGACAATACGCCACCTCTTATCAAATGGGAAGCCCTGAAGTGCGTGCTAAGAGGCATTTTTATACAGCAGGGGGTGCGCCTTAAAAAGGCAAGGACTGGGGAAATATCCACACTCTCTAGGATTTCCCTGTTAGAGGCCTCCCACAAACGTACGCTTACCAACGACATTCTAATTGACCTCTCTAATGCCCGCAGGGACCTCTTGCAGCTTTTCTCAGAGCGCACACTAATCGCCAGGGACAAGGGTAGGGCCACGCATTATTCTCAGGCCAACAAGTGTGGTAGGCATCTTGCCTTCACCCTACACCCTTAAGGTACTTGTCCTTCCATCCCTTTTCTGCAATCTCCAACCAAAGGTAAGGTTCATTCGAATTCAGATATTGCGGAAGAATTCCGCAAATATTATCATACTTTATATAATCTCCCCCAGTCCAACCTGATTGGAGGCACATCTCCCGACCCACGGGAACAGTCGAACCTCCCCACCTACATCCAGCAAATGGCCTTGCCCACCATTTTGGACCAAAATGTGGAAGATTTTGAAGCTCCATTCACTGACACAGAATTCCTCCAAGTCATTAAGGGCCTAAAAAATGGGAAGAGACCGGGCCCTGATGGCTTTACGGCCCGATTCTTCAAAACTTTTGCCCCTCAACTTACATCAATTCTAGAGTCCGCCTTCAACATGATAGATGACACTTGTGCCCCACCCTCTTCCCTACTTAAGGCCCAGATAGCTGTAATTCCCAAATCAGGGAAAGACCCGTCCCTCTGCAGTAACTATAGGCCTATTTCTTTACTAAATTTGGATCTAAAATTATATACCAAAATCCTAGCCAATCGATTGTCGCCTCTACTTCCCTCTCTTATACATGGGGATCAGGTGGGCTTTCACCACAAAAACCCTCCACCCCATCTCACACGCACAGAAACATCACATACCAGCATGACTCCTCTCATGCGCAGTGGAGAAAGTATTTGATAGGGTTAGCTGGCCATTCTTGCGTCACACGCTAGCAAAGATCCGCCTTGGTTCCAAGATGCTCAGCCATATTATGGCTGTTTACTCGTCCCCCACGGCTTCTGTGCTAGTTAACGGTATCCAATCCTCACCATTCACAATTGCGAATGGCACTAGACAGGGATGCACTTTGTCGCCCCTGCTATTTGCATTGACAATTGAAAATCTGGCCCAGGCCCTCTGAGCGAACCTGACAATTCACGGCATACATACCACCTAGGTGCATAGTAAAATCGCTCTTTATGTGGATGAGCTTTTATTGTACGTGACACAACCCCTTATTAGTATACCCACCATTCTACAAGAAATCCGCAGGTTTGGGAGGTATAGCAACTACCAATTGAATCTGTCTAAAACAGAAGCTCTTAATATATCACTCCCACAGCACATGCTTACTCTTCTCCAAGCCAATTTCCAGTTCCAATGGAAACCGAGAGCGATCACATACCTAGGCACTGCCATACCGACACATTTTTCTGACATATATCCCCTCAACTATAGCCCCCTCTTAACTAAAATCAGACGTTTAACAGAATCTTGCACGGATCTCAACCTCTCTTGGTTTGGCTGTATAAATGTCTTGAAAATGGACATTCTACCGAAGCTTCTATATTTGTATCAGACTCTCCCTATTACTCTTCCAATGTCATTTTTTCGCAGCCTTAAGACCTTAGCTATTAACTATGTCTGGCAAGGGAAACCCCAGACTTAAACACCAACTTCTTTGCCAACCGAAACTAAGGGGTGGGTTGGGGCTCCCGGACTTTGATGTGTACCATTCAGCTGCCATACTTTCCCGACTTTTGGAATGGTTCCCATGCCCAATATTCAAATTGTCAGTAACGGTTGAACAGGACGTGTCACCCATAGACCTACGTGCTCTCCTATGGGGTAATGACCCTCACAATAAAAAATACTACACACTATCCCCTCTGACCATGTCTGCTTTACAGCTATGGTATAAGAGGTGGGATATGTATGCTTTATCTTCAAACCCTGCCCGCTGTCCCCTTTGTTTGATCATCCTGAGGTCCCTGAGGGCATGGGGGCTCCGACCCTCACCACGTACGATAGATCATCATGGCCCACAGCACGACAATATATCCACCAGACTACCGGAGACTTTGTGGTGGATACCTCGACAGAACACCCCAGACTGTCCTGGCTAACCAAATTCCATCTCACCTCAGTCTGTAAGACTTTACATGCCACCAAACAAATCCATAGAAGCCTCAAATTTTATGACCACTTATGTACCCTGCCGGAGGTTCATCGCCATTCACTCTCTGAGATCTATAAAATTATCCAAACCAATATTAATGGAAGGCTGCCAATGTACACTAGGATGTGGTCTGAGTCACTAGGGACGGAGATATCGGAAGTGGACTGGCAAAAGGCCTTTCTATTTATGCACAAGTCCTCGGTCTCCAGCTATGGTCAGGAGAAAAATTATAAAGTGTTATCTAGGTGGTATGATGTGCCCACTGCCATACACCGATTTTTTCCGTCAAGCACGGATGTGTGTTGGAGATGTCACTGGGAGAAGGGATCCTTTCTACATGTCTGGTGGGACTGCTCTCTCATTAAAACTTTCTGGGATCAAATATTCCAGACACACACGGACATATATGATGATCCCATACACCCGAGTCCCTCCATTGCATTACTGTCTATCTTACCAGGCTCGATTAAAGCACAAAAATCTAGCCTGCTGCGATTTTTTTCTCACTGCAGCTAGGCAGCTCCAGATATTGGAAGGTCTCCACCCCTCCCTCCTTCTCCAAATGGATGAATGAATGATATCATGTTGATGGAGGAGTTGGAAGCTCGGGAACAAGATGCTTGGGATGAATTTAAAATATTATGGACCATTTGGATCCATCATTCCACCTCCGACAAACTTAAGTCTCAGCTTGCATTGCAACCTTCCCCTCCAATAACATGAATGATTCTACTCTCCTTTAGATGCCCCTGGAATGACATCTCATTTCCTCCTAAATTACTATTCATATGTCGAGGGAGCTTGTCGCCCCGTCCCCCTATCCCCCTTCACCCTCTCTTTCTTCTTTCTCTCCTCTCTACCCTTTTCACTGTTCCTTCTTCTCTTTGACCATGACAACTCTACTTTAGCCTTTAACTCTTTTTTTTTTATATTTCTGTGCTTTCTTCATTCACCATTACTTTATTTTCTTTTCCCTTTTCCTTTCCCCTTTTAATCCTCTGTGTAAGCGTTTTAATATACATGTTTATATCACATAAAGGCTTTGGGGATTGGCTCCTCTCTTGGGGGGTGACCCCCTGTCTTCCGCTGGGTCCCAGACCCTGGGCCAGTGGAGGGGGTCCCTATGGCCATTTAACAATAATTAATAAGCCAGAAGTTTTTTCCCCATTGAACTTCATTGTACCCTGTCTCGTCACTCGGTTATTACGCCCCTGACATTATTGGGATTCCTGAGCTGGTCACTAATTCATATATTTTTGAATATGTGTAATTAACAGTAGTAGTGATACACAAAATGCATAATAATTGGCAGGGCCCTTTATGAATGTTTCTGAATGCTTTATATGTTTTTCTACGGTTTGTAATACTGGAAATTTTAATGAATAAAAATATATTCAACCATAACTTTGAATGCAAGCAAAGTAAATGCCCGAATGATGTCTGGGATTAGTTCTTGCATCATGCTGTACAGCAGGGGTGAAGTGTGAGAAAAAAAAAGCAATACAAAGAGGCAGTCAGTTCATGGGTTAACAAGAAGCATGCTGATAGAAGCAAAAGCAGAGGGACAGAGCAATAAGCTCATCACTATGCATGCTTCTTCTTTCACAATCAGTGCATTCCCAGGTTGGGACAGAATTGACAGAAAGTGAGTTTAAAGTGGTTGTCCACACATGACATGACAGAATATTTTCTGTTTTATTTGAACTGTTCAGGTCCCATGATATTCACATCACACATTGGGAGGGTGCATGTGATCAGCACAGGGCCAATCAGACAAAGCCTGGGCTCCTGGATCCTGATAGGACAATCGTGGGAGAAATTAAAACTCCTCCTACAAGCCTTACTAGGAAGTGATGGAAGTCACATAACCGCTATATACAGCTGATGAGAAAAAGGTATTTATCAGTTTATATTTACTAAAATAATAGCATTTTCATGTTCTGTATACTGTGGGAGAATAGATACAGTGAATGCAGGCTTCTGGGTTTAGTAACACTTTAAGCATTATTAAAGTAGCTGCTCCCAACCAAACAAAATGTTTTGTATATGATACCCATGGCAGTGCCCATCACTTCCATGACATTTGTTTGACAATCGCTTGCCTATTAGCCTAAAAAATGTCCATAATTGTTTTTTAATATTTGGCTCCCATTGACTTCAATTGGGGGTCGGATTCGGCATCCCAACTTTAGTCAAGCCTGCCAAACTTGCCTCGAACCAAACCCAGATACATTTGGCTCATCACTACTGGCGAACAGCAGCACATATGACATTGGGGTTGATTTACTAAAGGCAAATAGACTGTGCACTTTGCAAAGTGTGGTTGCACTCTGCAAGAGCAGTTGCTTCAGAACTTATTAACCTGTACAGATCCGCGCTATAGCCAAAAGACGGCTACAGCGCGGATCTCAATTTCCGAGCGGACGTCCATGGACGTTTACCACATGATCGGCGGGTCCAACAAGAGATGATCTCAAATGTAAACATATGAGATCATCTCATGTTGCCTGCCTTCTCTCCTTACACAAACACCACTTTGTGAGGAGAGAGAGAGCGATCTGTGCTGCAGCATTACTGTGAGTGATTTGCTATTACTGTGCCAAAAAACTGCCAAAAAACTGCCCACATAGTGCCACCTGTCAATGACACCTCTAAGTGCCATCTGTCGGTGCCACATATTGTCAGTGCCACCTGTCAGTGCCACATATCAGTGCCATCTGTCAGTGCCACATATAATCAGTGCCACCTTTCAGTGCCACATATCATCAGTGCCACCTATCAGTGCCATCAAGTGTCACATGTCATCAAAGTGTCATCAGTGCTACGTGCCATAAAGTGCCACCTGACCTGTCATCAGTGCCACGTGTCAGTGCCTCCTGACCTGTCATCAGTGCCACATGTCAGTGCCACCTGACCTGTCATCAGTATCACATGTCAGTGCCACACATCAGTGCCACCTGTCAGTGCCATCAAGTGTCATCAGTGCCACATGTCAAAGTTCCACCTGACCTGTCATCAGTGCCACCTGACCTGTCATTAGTGCCACGTGTCAGTGCCACCTGACCTGTCACCAGTGCCACATGTCAGTGCCACCTGTCAGTGCCACGTATCATCAGTACCACCTGTCAGTGCCACATATCATCAGTGCCACCTATCAGTGCCATCAAGTGTCACATGTCATCAAAGTGTCATCAGTGCTACGTGTCATAAAGTGCCACCTGACCTGCCATCAGTGCCACGTGTCAGTGCCTCCTGACCTGTCATCAGTGCCATGTGTCAGTTCCACCTGACCTGTCATCAGTGCCACCTATCAGTGCCATCAAGTGTCATCAGTGCCATATGTCAAAAAGTTCCACCTGACCTGTCATCAGTGCCACCTGACCTGTCATTAGTGCCACGTGGCAGTGCCACCTGACCTGTCATCAGTGCCACGTGTCAGTGCCACCTGTCAGTGCCACATATCATCAGTACCACCTGTCAGTGCCATCAAATGTCATCAGTGCCACGTGTCATAAAGTGCCACCTGACCTGTCACCTGTCATCTGTGCCACCTGACCTGTCATCAGTGCCACATGTCAGTGCCACCTGACCTATAATCAGTGCCACGTGTCAGTGCCACCTGTCAATGCCACGCATCATCAGTGCCACCTGTCAGTGCCATCAAGTGTCATCAATGCCAATTAGTGCTGCAGCAATGGCAAAAATATATTTTTCTGCTGAGGAGGCCTACAATATTCTGGCGGCTGATGAGATCAACGGGGAGCTCTCTCCTGCAGGTTCCTCTGAGTCTGAGCCTGAGTCTGATATGACCTACGATCCGGTCTCAAGTAGCGAATCAAAGCTGGACTCAGACAAGGAATATTGTCCACCCGCCAGACGAAGGCGCATTGGTGAGGAGGCAATACCATCCACCAGCACCACTGTGCCATCCACCCGCACCCCAGTGCCATCCACCAGCACCGCTGTGCTATCCCCCAGCACCCCAGTGCCATCCACCAGCACCGCTGTACCTCAGCCCCAAAGGGTTAGATCCCATGCCAGCCTTCCCTGCTCACTCCAGCACCCCTTGTGGCTTCCTCCCAATTCAGGAGAAGATAGGATTCCCCCTTTTACTGCCCAACCAGGAGTCCAGGTGGACACAGAAAATTTTTCTCCCATTAATTTTTTTGATTTGGCTTTTATGGAGGACATGCTGCGATCCATTGTGGCCCAGTGCAACCTATATGCACACCAATTTATCCAGGCTAATCCAACCTCATATTATTCCCATCCCTTTGAGTGGAGAGACGTAACGGTGGAAGAATTCAAAACTTTTTTGGGCCTCACGTTCTGCATGGGACTTAACAACAAAAATGAACTCCGCTCCTACTGGTCCACCCGCTCCATCTACCACATGCCGGTCTTCTCACCAATAATGCCCAGGATTTCCATGATCATGAGATTTTTACATTTTAATGACAATACCCAGTGCCCTACCCGAAATGCCCCAAATTATGACCTGCTTTATAAGATTCGCCCAATTCTAAATTATTTTTCAGAAATATTTCCCCAATTATTTACCCTGGACCAGCATATATGCATTGAAGAATCCCTGGTGAAATTTTGCGGCAGGCTGGGAATAAAACAATATATCCCCAGCAAAAGGGCCTGCTGTGGGGTGAAAGTCTACACCGAAACAACGGGGTACGTTTACGCCTTCAAAATATACGAAGAGAAGGACTCCCAGATGAATCCCCTTAATTGCCCAGAATATTTAGGTACAAGCGGTAAAATTGTTTGGCAACTAATCTACCCACTCCTAGACAAAGGCTACCACCTGTATGTGGATCATTTTTACACCAGTTTACCCGTGTTCCGGCACCTCTACAGGAAGAGTACACCAGCTTGTGGCACAGCCAGAAAAAATCGGATGGGCTTTCCTCAAAGACTCGTCAACATGAGGCTTAGAAAAAAGAGAGACGGTGAGTCTGCGGAATGAGGATATTCTGGCTGTGAAGTGGAGGGACAGAAGGGATGTGTATATCTTATCATCTATACACAACTATTCACTGGTAGAGATCCCCAGAAGAAATGTCCCAATACAGAAACCCATCTGTATCCATGATTACAACTTGTATATGGGAGGAGTCGATCTAAATGATCAAATTTTGGAACCCTATTTACCTACCAGAAGAACATACCACTGGTATAAAAAATTTGCCCTCTATTTTTTCCATTTGGCCATATATAATACGTATATCATATATTGCAATTCCACCGTAAACCCCAAACCATTCCTTGGCTACCAGGAGGATATCATCACCACACTTTTATACCCCAACGACCCACCAGAAAATATTAGATCCGATGTGTGTAGTAGACTCTCCAAGCACAATTTCCCCGATAAAATACCTCCCAGACCAACAGGCCAAAAACGCCAAAAAAAAATGCCTGGTGTGCTCTAGTAGTGGAGTTAGAAGAGACACCACTTATCATTGTGCCCAGGGCCCTTCCCAACCAGGTCTATGCATAGGTGACTGCTTCCGGCGTTATCACACCCTAGTCAATTATTGATTCCCCAGTTTCTTTTTCAAGTTCGCACCCCTTATGCCACTGCCTGATCTGGAACTGACTCTGGCTTGTTATTCAACCATGCTTCTGCCTACCGATTTTGTACATACTTCTGCCTGATCTGGAACTGACCCTGGACTGTTATTCGACCATGCTTCTGCCTACTGATTTTGTACATACTTCTGCCTGATCTGGAACTGACCTTGGACTTTTTGACCATTTTTTTGCCTGCCTCTTGGACTGATCTTGTACCCTGCAACTGGAGTAGTGGGATTCACAACACAGGGGTCTCACATATGTGAGGGGCTCCAGAATGTTTTTTTTCTGGAGGAAGAAAACATTGTTTTTGTTTTCTCTCTCCCAGATTAGGGTCTGGAGACTCGGAGGCTTCAAAGAGATTGGGTGGGAGAAGCCTCTACCCCTGTCCCCATTCTGTCCTGATCGAGGCCATACTTCTGCCTGCTGCCTGTAGGACTTATTGCCATCATGCCTCTGCCTGCCGGATGAACTGGCCACACCTCTGCTGCTACCTGGACTATGGGCCATGTTTCTGCCTGCTACTAGGACCAATATTATGGCACTGTTGACAATATATCTGTCTGCACTGACCTTGGACTGTATATGGATAGTATCCTTGCCTGCTGCCTGTACTGACTATAGTATTCATGCCTGTTGCCTGGACAATTGTGTTCGCTGTCCTACTGCCAGGACCAATATTTTGGCACTGTTGACAACATCTCTGCCTGAACTGACCCTGGACTGTATATAGACAATATCCCTACCTGTACTATGGACAGTTTTCCTGCCTGTTGCCTGGACAATTGTATTCACTGTCGGTTGCCTGGACAATTGTGTTCGCTGTAGCTGACCAAGTCCCTGCCTGCTGCCTGGACCAGTGCTATCTTCCTGTGGACATACTAAAACCACAGGTAATCTTTTGTTTACCGTTTACTCAGCAGAATGTATTTTGGGGTGTAATTCTTGGTATTTGTAATGCTATGTGTCTTTAGAACACCTGACGGTCTTCCTTGCATCTTGGGCCTCTGTATGTAGCCAGGTTGTGTAAAAGTCTCACACATGTGGTATCGCCATACTCAGGAGGAGTAGCAGAATGTATTTTTGGGTGTCATTTTTGCCATGTACATGCTATGTGTTGGAAATACCTTATAAATGGACAACTGTATGTAAAAAAAATGTGTTTTCATTTTTTTCCCACATTTTCCAAAAACTTCTGGAAAAAAATGAACCATTCAAAAGACTCATCATGCCTCATAGATTATACGTTGGGGTGTTAGCTTTCCAAAATGGGGTCATTTTGTGGGCACTTCCATTGTCCTGGTGCTCCAGGGCCTTCAGAATTGTAATAGGTGGTCGAGAAATGAGATGTGTAATTTATGCTTCTAAAACACCTGGAGGTGCTAGTTCAATGTTGGGCCTCTGTATGTGTCCAGGATGTGTAAAAGTCTCACGCATGTGGTATCACAATACTCAGGAGGAGTAGCAGAATGCATTTTGGGGTGTCATTTTTGCCATGTACATGCTTTGTGTTGGAAATACCTTATAAATGGTCAACTTTGTAGAAAAAAAAAGCGTTTTCTTTTTTTCCCCACATTTTCCAAAAACTTCTGGAAAAAAATGAACCGTTCAAAAGACTCAATATGCCTTATAGATTATACGTTGGGGTGTTAGCTTTCCAAAATGGGGTCATTTTGTGGGCGTTTCCATTGTCCTGGTGCTCCAGGGCCTTCAGAATTGTAATAGGTGGTCGAGAAATGAGACGTGTAATTTATGCTTCTAAAACGCCTGGAGGTGCTAGTTCAATGTTGGGCCTCTGTATGTGTCTAGGCTGGGTAAAAGTCTCACACATGTGGTATCGCCATACTCAGGAGGAGTAGCAGAATGTATTTTGGGGTTTCATTTTTTCCACGTACATGCTATGTGTTGGAAATACCTTATAAATGGATAACTTTATATTAAAAAAATGCGTTTTCATTTTTTTCCTACGTTTTCCTAAAACTTCAGGAAAAAAATGAACCGTTCAAAAGATTCATCATGCCTCATAGATTACACGTTGGGGTGTTAGCTTTCCAAAATGGGGTCATTTTGTGGGCATTTCCATTGTCCTGGTGCTCCAGGGCCTTCAGAATTGTAATAGGTGGTCGAGAAATGAGATGTGTAATTTATGCTTCTAAAACGCCTGAAGGTGATAGTTCAATGTTGGGCCTCTCTATGTGGCCAGGCTGTGTAAAAGTCTCACATATGTGGTATCGCCATACTCAGGAGGAGTAGCAGAATGTATTTTGGAGTGTCATTTTTCCTTCGTACATGCTATGTGTTGAAAATACCTTATAAATGGACAACTTTATGTAAAAAAAATGCGTTTTCATTTTTTTCCCACATTTTCCAAAAACTTCTGGAAAAAAATGAACCATTCAAAAGACTCATGATGCCTTATAGATTATATGTTGGGGTGTTAGCTTTCCAAAATGGAGTCATTTTGTGGGTGTTTCCATTGTCCTGGTGCTCCAGGGCCTTCAGAATTCTAATAGGTGGTTGAGAAATGAGATGTTTAATTTATGCTTCTAAAACGCCTGAAGGTGCTAGTTCAATGTTGGGCCTCTCTATGTGGCTAGGCTGCAAAAATGTCCCACACATGTGGTATCACCATACTCAGGAGGAGTAGTAGAATGTGTTTGGGGTGTCATTTGAGGTATGCATATGCCATGTGAGAAAATAACCTGTTACAATGACAATTTTGTTAAAAAAAAAAATATTCATTTAGCAAAGAATTGTGGGAAAAAATGACAACTTCATAAAACTCACCATGCCACTTACTAGATACCCTGGAATGTCTACTTTCCAAAAAGGGGTCATTTGGGGGGTATTTGTACATTGCTGGCTTGTCAGGGTAAAGACAAAACAGAGTAAAGTAAGAGTAATGGCGGATAGCACATATAGGTCTTGCTGCCCTCTTTCGGATCATGCGCATCCAGACACACTATAGCAAAGAAAAAACAAGAGAGGCGCACCGACCTTGTGCCGTACCATTAAAAAGTTTAATATAAAAATAGATAAAATCAATATACTCACAAACGGATCTGAAGTAAAAACCTTTTGGAATACAACAATAAATCCAATGGGGACGATGGTGGAGCCTCAGCAGAGGGCCTAGACGTTCACCAAAGGACAAGGCTGACGCGTTTCCAGGGCGAACCCTCTTCATCAGAGCCTCCAAAGCCATTGGATTTATTGTTGTATTCCAAATGGTTTTTACTTCAGATCCGTTTGTGAGTATATTGATTTTATCTATTTTTATATTAAACTTTTTAATGGTATGGCACAAGGTCGGTGCGCCTCTCTTGTTTTTTCTTTGCTATATTTTAGTTATATGAGTGTTTGCCTAGACTTCATTTTTG
>BLSH010505505.1:19076-33543 GCA_018402905.1 Glandirana rugosa
GACTGTTACAGGAACATGTTATAAGGACGGACGACAGACCTATTGATGATAACTGCAGTGATTCGTGTAGGGACGGACGACGGACTTGGTAACGAGAGGAGCCATCTGTGATGATTTTGGTGTCCATTATGAAGAAAAACGGGAAAAGAGTTATCTTAAATAAAACCTCACATTAAGAACCATACATGTACGATAAACTACTACACACCAAGAGTCCTTTAATATACACATTAAATACGAGGATCTTGCGGACTATCATGATAAACCTACAACCCGGAGACATACACAGGTCCAGGCCCAACATCCAAATAGTACTATCAGGCGTTCTAGGAGCATAAATTACACATATAATTTCCTGAGAACCACACATCATCAAATAGCATGTACATACCAAGAATTACACTCCAAAATAAATTCTATTGAGAAAAGGGCAAAAAGAAGTATTACCTGTGGTTTTAGTAGTGTCTACCGAGGAGAGCAATGGTTCAGGCAGCAGGCAGGGATGTGCTTAGTGACGTCAATAGTAGTTATCCAGACAGCAGGCAGGAATATTGTACAAGGACATTGTCAGCTAAGCCAAAGCATTTGTCCATAGAAATTGTCCAGACAGCCAGCACAGCCATAATATTGGTCCTGTTACATTGTCACCTGCAGTCACTCACTGTACAGCTCTCCAGTCCTTCATAAACATGCTTCCTCTTGCTACAGCTAATTTCTTCCATAGTCCAGGTAGCAGGCAGAGGTGTGGTCAGGTCATGCAGCAAGCAGAGGCATGATGGCAGTAAGCCAGCAACAGGCTGAGGGCCTCATTCAGGTAAGACCTGTGCACAGGGGCACAGGGGTAGAGGCTTCTCCCACCCTTCGCTTTGAAGCCTCCGGGCAACCAGTCCCTAATCCGGTAATTACAAAACCCGGAGTAAACAAAAAATTAGTTTTCTCCATTCGTCCGGAAATACAAATTCTGGTGCCCCTCACATATGTGAGACCCCTGTGTACTACTGTAGCAGGGCAATAGATCAGTCCAAGTGGTAGGCAAAAGCATAATCGATAACAGGCCAGGGTCAGTTCAGGTGTAAGCAGTCCAAACGGTAGGCAGAAGATTAGTTGATAGAACAGGCCAGGGTCAGTGCACGTGCAAGCAGTCCAAACAGTGGGCAGAAGCGTAGTTGATAAAACAAGCCAGGGTCAGTTCACGTGCAAGCAGTCCAAACGTTAGGCAGAAGCATAGTCGAAAAACAAGCCAGGGTCAGTTCACGTGGAAGGAAGTGGCATGGTTATTTGGGGAAGCAGGAAAATGGTCAGCATATAAAAATTGGGGAATATATGGGCTAATATTTTATGGAAGTGTGGCACACTCTGAAGCATTCACTAATACAAAGGCCAGGTTCAGAGGGACACTGGGGACAATGGAAGCTTGTACCTTTGCGGAATTCTCTCTTGCTGCATACTCTACATCTTTTTTGGCGTCTTCGGCCTGCTTCAGATGGGGGGATCGGGTCCGGAAAGTGGCGCTCATGAAGTCGGCTAACCGCATCAGAGCGAAGGTTTTCTGGGGGGGGGGCCTTCTGGATAAATGAGGGACAGGACAGTTTCTTCTATGAATTTTAGGAAGGGGGCGGGGTTTTCTGTGGATTTACAGAAGATTATATAGGCATTATACATGGCCAAATGAATTAAATAAAGGGCTATCTTTTTGTACCAAAACCGGGACCTCCTTATTGCCAAATATGGTTGAATCATTTGGTCATTATAATCCACCCCCCCATGTACAGATTATAATCCTGGACGCAGGTTGGCTTTTGAATGGGGCCTCTTCTTCTTGGAACCTCGACAGTGGTGTCATCATGGATGGTGGACATCATGTGAAAATTTCGGTTGTCCTTCCACGTCACGTCCAGCACTTCGTTACATCGCAACGTTGCTTTTTCCCCCTTTCGCAATTTCTTGTTTACTATAGATTGCGGGAAGCCCTTCCTATTCTTTCTTATTGTTCCGCAGGCCAGGGTTTTAACAATGTAAAGGTGTTTTAAAAAGGGCAAACTGGTGTAAAAGTTGTCCAGATATATATGGTATCCTTTGTTAAGCAGTGGGTAGGCCAGGTCCCATACGATTTTTCCAGCTGTGCCCATGTAGGTCGGGCACTCAGGGGGCTGGAGCTGGGAATCTCTTCCTTCATATATGCGGAATGCATACAGATATCCTGTGGCTCTCTCGCAAAGTTTGTATAATTTAACGCCATATTTGGCTTTTTTGCTAGGAATATACTGCTTTATTCCTAGCCGGCCTGAAAAGGGTACCAGGGACTCATCAACACAAATATGTTGCTCGGGGACATATAATTCTGAAAATTGCTGGGATAAAAAATTTATAAGTGGGCGAATTTTATTTAATTTATCGTAATTTGGATGATTACGGGGAGGGCACTGCGTGCTGTCGCTGAAATGAAGGAACCGCATTATCTTTTGGACCTGGACATTGAGGAAGAATAAATGGCCATGTGGTGGATGGGGTGGGTGGACCAGTAAGCATTTAGTTCATTCTTTTTTGTAATCCCCATGTTTATGGTAAGGCCCATAAACAATTTAAATTCTGGCAATGTGACATCTTTCCATTCAAATGGACGGGCATATGAGGATTGGGGGTTGTTTGCAATAAATTGCTGGGCATATAAATTGGTCTGGTCCACGATCAATTGAAGAAAATTGTCGGGCAAAAATAGAGAAAAAAAATAAATTTCTTGGAAATTGTTGACATTGACCTGCACACCTGGCTGTGCGGTGAAAGGGGGTATTCTTGCTGCTCTAGAGCTGGAAGGCAGCCATGTTGGGTTGGCAAGACCTTCTGGGAGGTGTGTAGCAGCCCTGGCTCTTGGGGGACGTGATGTGGCAGCACTTGTACTGGGCATTTGTTCCCGGGGTCTATCGCTGGTGGCTGCGCTGGTACTGGGCCTCGGAATGTGATCACGGTTGCTAGCGACAGCGCTGGTACTTGGCCTGGCAATGTGATCCTGGTTCCTGGCGGCTGCCTGGTTTCCAGAGTGCCGTGCCCTTTTACGAGGAGGAACCCATTCTTCCTCTGATTCATCTTCTGATCCGCTGCTGCCAATTATTTCAAAGGCAGAATCTGTTTCGGAGTCAGAATGGGTATCAGATTCTGATGAGAGCTCCCCGTTGCTCTCATCGGTCATGGACAGAATCTGGAATGCCTCCTCACTGGTATAAACGCGTTTGGACATGGCTGTGCGTCGGGTGGCAAGTGATGGGTGACAGGAGGTGGTCACTGATGGGTGACAGGTGTCTGGCGGTGATCACTGACACGTGACAGGTGGTGGTCACTGATGGGTGCTTGGTGGTGGTCACTGATGGGTGACAGGTGCTTGGTGGTGGTCACTGATGGGTGACAGGTGCTTGGTGGTGGTCACTGATGGGTGACAGGTGTCTAGCGGTGGTCCCTGACGGATGACAGGTGGTGGTCACTGATGGGTGACGGATGACAGGTGGTGGTCACTGATGTGTGGTGGGTGTCTGGCGGTGGTTACTGATGAGTGATGGGTGACAGGTGGTGGTCACTGGGTGATGGGTGACAGGCGGTGGTCACTGATGGGTGACGGATGACAGGTGGTGGTCACTGATGTGTGGTGGGTGTCTGGCAGTGGTTACTGATGAGTGATGGGTGACAGGTGGTGGTCACTGATGGGTGACAGGCGGTGGTCACTGGGTAACAGGTGACAGGCAGTGGTCACTGGGTGATGGGTGACAGGCGGTGGTCACTGATGGGTGACGGGTGACAGGCAGTGGTCACTGATGGGTGACGGGTGACAGGTGGTGGTCACTGGGTGACAGGCGGTGGTCACTGATGGGTGACAGGCGGGGGTCACTGATGACTGATGGGTGACAGGTGGTGTCACTGATGGGTGACGGTCGCTGATGGGTGACAGGCGGTGGTCACTGATGGGTGACGGGTGACAGACGGGGGTCACTGATGGTTGACAGGCGGTGGTCACGAATGGGTGACGGTCGCTGATGGGTGACAGGCGGTGGTCACTGATGGGTGACAGGTCACTGATGGGTGACAGGTGCACTAATGGTCACTGATGGGTGACAGGTGCACTTTATTGGGGCAGATGTGGTGACTGATTGGGTGACAGGTGCAATGGGGGGACAGGGGTGACGTGGCAGGTGTATTGTAGTACAGTACAAACACAGACTGGTAACTCACTGATCCAGGCTCTCCTCTCCTCACACTGGAAACGGTGTGTGAGGAGAGAAGAGCTGGTAACAGCAAGTTACCAGCCTGTGTTTACATTTGTGATTGGCTGTGAATGGATCACAGCCGATCACATGCTAACAGCCGCTGGCCAATGGCTGTTCTTTACTGTGGGTGGCAGGCAGTGTTCCCTGGAAACACGCCGCTACCCACGTACACGCGCAGCGCGCTCCCGATCACGCGCATATGCAGTGTAAATCGGAGAATACCACTTTGTGATCAGCCGTGACTTCGTCACGGCCGATCACGTGGTAAATAGCCATGCCCAATGGCTGTTCACCCCAGTCGGTGACGAGCTGTGTGCTGGGGACACGCCGCCACCGACAGAGCCGGGATGTGCGCGCCCGATCGCGCGCAATCCCGGCTTAAAGGGGCGACGTCATATGACGTCCGCCTGGAACGAGAGCCGTTCCGCTCCGCCGTCATTTGACGGCGGGCGGACGGCAAGCGGTTAAAAAAAAATCCAAAAATGTCAGTAGCTTATCAGGGATGTTTTCAGCTTTTACCAGCGTCATATTACCGCTGTCTTTTCACTTTTTTTGCTTTTCAAAGGGCCAGCGTTTTTTTTATCAATTGGTCTAAAAAGTCCAAAAATGTTGGGGATTGACGTTTTTGAGCGTTTTGGGCATTTTTGGACATTTTTAAGCGTTTGAACATTTTTACAGCTGAAAAACGTCCAAAAAAAACCCTCAGGTCTGGAGTTTTTTTTACAGCTCAAAAACGTCACTGCTAAAAACTGCTAAAAACAAATAAAGTAAACTTATACCGTAGCTCATAACCAGATTTTAGATTGCCAAGTGGCTCAATGGACAGAAAGACACCACAACTATTATTGAACGGATACACTAACAAGGAATGGAAAAACAATAATAAAGTTAAACAATAATAAATACATTTAAAAAATAATAATAAAGATAAATAACATAGTAGGTGAGAAGTAGAGGCAAACCCAATATAAAAGTTTTGGAATATACCAAGGACTGGGGAAAGAAGACTAAGCATGAATGTAGAGACCATGCTATCTACAGGGAAGGAAGGGAGAAACACTCTCCATCTAACAGGGGTTTAATGTAATGAGTCCCACGACCAAAAGATTGCTAAAACAGGAAGTTACCATCAAAACTATTATTACAGACTAGTACTGAACTAAGTGACCTCAACTCATACCTCAGGCATAATATTAACCCTGGGCCCACTGAGGGACCCATGCCTGAGGGCAAGGGGTTTTTGGCTATGTCTTAATCTCACTTATCCCTCACACACAGGATAGACACATTTTAAAAGGGGGGGGGGAGAGGAAAAAACTTAAGTTCTCACAGAAAAGGTTGTAAGTTCAGTTTTATGTTCAACCCCTTTGGCACCAAAGAGTTAAGCCTATATATCCAAAGTTGTTTGTTTTTTAAGGAGAACCTTGTCAAAGTTACCTCTCCATTTACTTATCTTAAGGGCATAAATCCCTTTAACTTTTAGGCCGTTTGGTTTTGTTTGATGACATGTTAAGAAATTATGTGCCAGTGGGCTTTTTGGTTCTTTGTGTTTAATGTCTCCTAAATGTTCGCCAATATGAACACATAATTGACGCTTTGTATATGCTCTATACTGTATCTATATACTACACTGCCTACATGCCACTAACTAAATGTTATGCTTGCATTTATCTAGCAAGGTTACATGCTGTAAAACCAAGGAAGCTTAGACTTCCGTAGTGTATCACTGCTTTACTAAACAGAAACTCTGCACATACATGTAGGATACAAAATATAACAAAACTCATAGCTTACAAAATACAGTATCTCACATTTTTGTAAATATTTTATTATATCTTTTTTGTGACAACACTGAAGAAATAACACTTTGCTACAATGTAAAGTAGTGAGTGTATAGCTTGTATAACAGTGTCAATTTGCTGTCCCCTCAAAAATAATTCAAAACACAGCCATTAATGTCTAAACTGCTGGCAACAAAAGTGAGTAGACCCCTAAGTGAAAATGTCCAAATTGGGCCCAATTAGCCATTTTCCCTCCCCCGATGTCATGTGACTCATTAGTGTTACGAGGTCTCAGGTGTATATGGCGAGCGGATGTGTTAAATTTGGTGTTATCGCTCTCATTCTCTAATACTGGTCACTGGAAGTTCAAAATGGCACCTCAAGGCAAATAACTCTCTGAGGATCTGAAAAAAAGAATTTTTGCTCTACATAAAGATGGCCTAGGCTGTAATAAGATTGCAAAGACCCTGAAACTGAGCTGCAGCACAGTGGCCAAGACCATGCAGCGGTTTAACAGGACAGGTTCCATTTAAAACAGGCCTCGCCATGGTCGACCAAAGAAGTTGAGTGCACATGCTCAGCGTCATATCCAGAGATTGTCTTTGGGAAATAGACGTATGAGTGCTGCCAGCATTGCTGCAGAGGTTGAAGGGCTGGGGGCAGCCTGTTATTGCTCAGACCATACGCCAAACAATGCATCAAATTGGTCTGCATGTCTGTCATCCCTCAAGGAAGTCTCTTCTAAAGATGATGCACAAGAAAGCCCGCAAACAGTTTGCTGAAGACAAGCAGACTACTGGAACCATGTCCTGTGGTCTGGTGAGACCAAGATACATGTATTTGGTTCAGATGGTGTCAAGCGTGTGTGGCAGCAACCAGATGAGGAGTACAAAGACAAGTGTGTCTTGCCTACAGTCAAGCATGGTGGTGGGAGTGTCATGGTCTGGGGCTGCATGAGTGCTGCAGTTTATTGAGGGAACCATGAATGCCAACATATACTGTGACATACTGAAGCAGAACATGATCCCCCTCTTTAGAGGAGTGGAAGAAGACTCCAGTGGCAACCTGTGAAGCTCCGTGAAATCCATGCCCTAGAGGGTTAAGGCAGTGCTGGAAAATGATGGTGGCCACACAAAATATTGACACTTTGGGCTCAATTTGGACACTTTGACTTAGGGGTGTAATCACTTTTGTTGCCAGCGGTTTACACATTAATGGCTGTGTATTGAGTTCTTTTGAGGGGACAGCAAATTTACATTGTTATACAAGGTGTACACTCACTACTTTGCATTGTAGCAAAGTGTAATTTCTTCAGTGTTGTCACATGAAAAGATCTAATAAAATATTTACAAATATGTGAGGGGTGTACTCACTTTTGTGAGATACTGTATGTCTACAACATGCACAATGCCAATCATCTTTCTAGCAAAATATAAGCATGTACAATATGTACGCATTAGGTAAACTAAACTGTTATTCAACTTCGGGTTTAACCACTTCAGCCCTGGAAGGATCGCACACTTTAGGACCAGAGCAGGTTTTGCGAATCGGCACTGCGTCACTTTAACTGACAATTGTGCAGTCGTGTGACGTTGTACCCAAATGAAATTTTAATCCTTTTTTTCCCACAAATAGAGCTTTCTTTTGGTGGTATTTTATCACCTTGGCGTCATTTTTGATTGCCGCTATAAACAAAAAAAGAGCGACAATTTTGCAAAAAAACTAATTTTTCTTACTTTTTGCTAAAATACAAATCCAAAAAAAATATAAAAAACATTTTTCTTCATCGACTTTGGCCGATTTATATTCTTCCTCATATTTTTGGTAAAAAAAATTGCAACCAGCGTTTATTGATTGGTTTGCGCAAAAGTTGCCACGTTTACGAATGATGAGAATTAATTTCTGGGGTTTTTATTTTTTAATTTTATTTACTAGTAATGGCGGCGATCTGCGATTTTTAGTGACACTGCGATATTGCAGTGGACATGTCGGACCATTTTGACACTTTTTTGGGTCCATACAGCGATCAGTGCTATAAAAATGCACTGATTACTGTGTAAATGCCATTTGCAGTGAAGGGGTTAACCTGGAGGGGGCGCTCTAAGGGTTAACTGTATTCCCTCATTGCGTTCTAACTGTATTGGGGCTGGGCTGGCAGGGGGAGGGGAGTGATCACGGCTTCCATATACAGGAAGCCTGTGATCACAGCCCTTCCCCCTCTGTCAGAACGGAGATCCGTGTTTACATACACGGACCTCCGTTCTTTCACTGTGGGGGAGCCATCGCGGGTAGCCGGCGAACATAGAGTCCACCCTACCCGCTCCCTGGCCCCACGGAACACAGTGAGTGCGCCTCTGACGGCGCGCACGCTCACAATACTTGTTATCGCGGCCGCCGTCAGGTGGCGGCGGCTTGTGATAATGAACCACTTTGTCGCCATCACACTGAGTTGGGTGATCGGCAAGTGGTTAAGATGTAAGATGTCTTTCTCAATTGCTTGTTCAGTCCAACTCAAAATGGCTCCAAAGTTCTTCAGCTTTTAGCAGCCATGTGTTGCTCCTCCGTCTTCTCAAACAACTCCTTTGTCCTTTCACCACATGGTTGCTTCCAAAAAACCTCCAGCCCCTACCACCAACTTCCTGTCCTCTGCTTCCTGCTATAGAATTTCCTCTCTAACAGCTCAACCTATCAGACTGGTTTATTTACTTATCAATGGAGGTGGGAAGGGGAAGCCTGGCTTCCCTTGAAAAGCACATGGCCTTAAAATCTAATTCCATATTATGGCACATAAAGTCACTAAATCGTATCCATGGCAACACATATCACCTCTTGACTTCATAGCATAATATAGGAAACTTCAACATCTCTTAAAGCATTTTGTCCTGGAAAGGGCGAAATAAATCCCCATACTGTAGTCGGAAAATGGGAGGAAAAAATTCCCTTTCGAGTCCCGTATCTTCTGGACAGTCACACTAAAGTCCCTGGGAGGCTGAAATATTACTTTTGAGCAAGGTCAGCAATGTCCTTGACAGTCTGTGGAAGGAAAGTTCCAGATGAAAGTCCCTTGTCCTCCTCCTGGTCATAAGGGAATGCTCAGATGAGAAGTCCACTCCAATTAAGAAATCAACCGCATCTTCCTCAGACTCTCTTCTGGTCTGCCTCCTCCAATCTGGCCTGGTCATCTGCTCTGCCTGCTCCACCTCTTTATGCTCAGTATCCGAAAAAAGTAAGAGACAAGGCAGATAATACGCTCCTTCCAAACATGCCAAAAAACATAGCTCACTGCTCACATTTCTCTACCTGCCCATTTTTAACTGCAAAACTATTGTAGGGTGCCCACTGTTGCCTTGAAACACTTTCAAGGAAAGGCATTGACCTCCAACGCAACTAATAAACTTATATGTCTTTCCATGCTGTCCTGGGACAAACAGTGGCTTGCTGTAGTTCAGTCTTCACAGCATGGCACATTTTTGCAAAATGGCCCATTTTGTGGCAAGAGAAACACGTAATGTAACTGAATCTACTATTCCCAACCACTTGCTTCCACTTCTTAACCACTTCCCTCACGGCCTACTGACAAATAACGGCCTGGCGGTGGCTTCGTTCTCCTGACTGGGTGTCTAATGGCGTCCTCAGGATAACCTGTGATCACACACCCTCGGGGGGGTAGATCGTGGCGATCAGTGGTGCCGTGGGTCAGTCTGACCCACCGCATTACAGATCGAGGTAAAAGGCTTCCATCGGAAGCCTTTTACCATGTGATCAGCCGTGACCAATCTTTGCTGATCACAGTGTAAACAGGAAGAGACATTTATCAGCTTTTTCTCTGCTCAGGTCTGCAGACCTGAGCAGTGGAGAGCCGATCGGCTCCTCTCCTGACAGGGGGCTGCACTGAACGTGCATCAGTGCAGTCCCCCTCAGGATTACCACACTGGCCCACCAGAGAGCCCACCAGGACCAACGGGGAGCCCCCCCAGGGACAGCATAAGAAGGCCGCCCAAGGACCACCAGGGAGAAGATCTGGAGGAAGCCCAGGGACCACCAGGGAGCCCAAACTAGACCACCAGGTAAGGGCATACAGTGCACTGTAGGGATGGCACTGTGCCCATATGTGATGTCTGCCAGTGCCATCCCTAACAGTGCTATATGCACCAGTGCCCACCAGTGCCATGTACCAGTGCCCATCAGTGCTGCATATATGTGCCACATCATTAGTGCCACCTTATCAGTGCCACCTCATCAGTGCCAATCTGTACTGCCTTATCAGTGCCCATCAGTGTAGCCTCATCAGTGGCCATCAGTGTAGCCACATCAGTGCCTATCAGTGATGAAGAAAATGTACTTATACAAAGTTTTGTGACAGAAACAAAGAAAAACTTTTTTTTTCAAAATTTTCGGTAATTTTTTATTTGTGGCGCAAAAAATAAAAACCGCAGGGGTAATCAAATACCACCAAAAGAAAGCTCTATTTGTGGAAACAAAATTATAAAAAAATATAGTATTGGTACAGCGTCGCATGACCGCGTAATTGTCATTCAAAGCGCAACAGCACTGAAAGCTGAAAATTGGTCTGGGCGGGAAGTGTATTAAAGGCCTGGTATTGAAGTGGTTAATTCTGGTGTAGAAATCCCATCTATTTCTTCTCTAGGGACACCCACCATAAGTAAATCAATCCACATGTGTCTCCTGGAGATCATAGGCCTTACCTTCCTTGTATCTGACTCAACTTGGCCATCATTTGAGCTGATCAAATACTCAGCTTCCTGCTTATGGGAAGTAATAGTGGCACATGTCCTACTTTTGCTTACATTTTTAGGGCCTTTGTCCTTCTTTAGGGCATCATTAGACTTGTTTATGAGGGCTGCACACCGCTCATTCAAATCTTCAGCTCTGCCTACAGAGGTTTGAACACACTTCGAAGCCACTGCAGGTTTAACTTTTATTATCCTACTTTCTAAATCTTTTGCCTTGCTTGCAGTGTCTTTCAAACACTCAGATGCAACTGCAAGTTGCTCCTTAAGTTAATCTCTTTCTAATTCTGTCTTTTTCCTCTTCTCGGATTCAATATGTAGAGCATGCGGGAAGTGTAAACCAAACACAGCAACTGCCCACATCTCTCCCTTACTGAACCCGAAACTTTTGAGACTAAACTTTGAGGAAAGATCAGAGACACCATCCCCCCAAGCTCTGTTCAAAGGAGAAGCATATCTAGCCAG
Source organism: Glandirana rugosa (assembly GCA_018402905.1). NCBI lineage: Eukaryota > Metazoa > Chordata > Amphibia > Anura > Ranidae > Glandirana > Glandirana rugosa. The sequence continues at coordinate 30,327 of BLSH010505505.1, forward strand.
CTCCTCTGCAACAGACATCCACTGACTGTCTCTGGCCCAGGTAGGAAGGGTGCACACCTTCAAGTCCTTCTGGACACCAGAAACCTTTGCAGCCTTAGTCTTCCTAAACAGTGTACACAGCAGTTTCTTCAGCACAAGCAACAAAACACACCACAGAAAACAAGCCTGCTTCAGCTGAATTTTAGCACAAATCCTGGCCCTCAAATATTTTGTTTGCGTTTATCTAGCAAGGCTACTAGCGGTAAAAGCAAGGAAGCTTAAACTTCTGTAGTGTATCAATGCTTTATTAAACTGAAAATCTGCACATACAACTGTAGGATACACAATATAACACAACTCTTAACTTACAAAATATAATGGAAAAAAGGCTGCGCTAATACAGCTGAAATAGAATGCACTGTAAATTAATTAAGTTCACATATGCTTCTAATGAGGTTCAAAAAATAGCAGTAATTAACATATGACAGGACACCCGGTGTGCTCCAGACTGATGTGCGTCCACCACCATATGTTAAAAGGCTTACCAGACCTCGCTGGAAGCTGGACGTTTACAATATTAGGTGTAGCAACCACAGGTCTCACTATTTCTTAGATAAAACTCCGCAAGGTTCACGCACTCTCAAGATCATTTGAAATAATAAGTTATTCATGTATTGTTTTAACCTATTATAAATAATAATAAGCTATTATTATTATTTCAAATGTTCTTTCTTATTTCCAGAATTTCGGAAATTCGGAAATAAGGAAGAACATTTGAAATAATAAGTTATTAATTTATTATTTTAACTTATTATAAATTATAATAAGCTATTATTATTTCAAATGTTTTTCCTTATTTCCGACTTTTGCAGTGTGTGACTGTACATATGCATACTGTATGTATGTATATGTACAGTCACACACTGCAAAAGTCGGAAATAAGGAGGAACATTTGAAATAATAATAGCTTATTATAATTTATAATATGTTAAAATAATAAATTAATAACTTATTATTTCAAATGTTCTTCCTTATTTCCGAATTTCTGGAAATAAGAAAGAACATTTGAAATAATAATAATAGCTTATTATTATTTATAATAAGTTAAAATAATACATTAATAACTTATTATTTCAAATGATCTTCCTTATTTCCGAAATTCAGAAATTCGGAAATAAGAAAAATGTTTGAAATAATAATAAATACCTATTAAATTATAGGTATTGGACTTTTCTTGAAAATATGGCTATTAGTGATAAATTTCATATTTCAGTTCACTATAATAACTTATTATTTCAAATGTTCTTCCTTATTTCCGAAATTCGGAAATAGGAAAGAACGTTTGAAATAATAATAAATAACTATTAAATTATAGGTATTGAAATTTCCTTGAAAGTTTGGCTGTTAGTTAACTGAAATATGAAATTTATCACTAATAGCCATATTTTCAAGAAAATTCCAATACCTATAATTTAATAGGTATTTATTATTATTTCAAATGTTTTTCTTATTTCCGAATTTCAGGAATAAGGAAGATCATTTGAAATAATAAGTTATTAATGTATTATTTTAACCTATTATAAATAATAATAATAAGCTATTATTATTATTTCAAATGTTCTTTCTTATTTCCAGAATTTCAGGAATTCAGAAATAAGGAAGAACATTTGAAATAATAAGTTATTCATTTATTATTTTAACGTATTATAAATTATAATATGCTATTATTATTTCCAAGGTTAAGGGGGTTAAAGTGGAATTAACACTTGTAAGACAGGATATGCAAAAGTTAAGGGAACATACAGCGGCCCTGGAAGGCCGCGTGAGTACACTTGAGGATGACATGGCGCCCATACAGAGGGAATTACGACATGTCCAGGCCGTTACCGTAGCCCATGCAGCCAGATTAGAGGACATGGAAAATCGGGCTAGAATAAATAATATAAGATTAGTGGGCATTCTGGAACGAGTGGAGGGCAAGAACCCTGTTATGTTTATTGAAAAGTGGCTGGTGGAGACATTTGGAAGGGAGGCCTTCTCACCAATGTTCGCGGTGGAGAGAGCTCATAGGGTACCTGCTAGGCCATTACGCCCTGGCGAACTGCCAAGACCATTCCTGTACAAATTATTGAACTTTAACAATAGAGATGATACTCTGCACCTAGCCAGAACCAAAGGCGAATGGATGAAAATGGATAACACCCGCATTTCCTTTTATCCTGATTTTTCTGCGGAATTACAATGCCGGAGGGCTAAATTCACAGAAATCAAGAGGCAATTAAGGCGCTTTGATGTTACCTATGCCATGCTGTTCCCGGCCCATCTGCGGATGACACCTAACAATGACACCCATTTTTTTGATACTCCAAATGCCGCTGCGGACTGGCTGGATCGCATGGAACATACTCTAAAGAAGAATACGGCGCATTAGAAGAAGCCCCTCTCTCTAAGGCAGTGTGGAACTTAAGCTACCAAGCTAAATTTATCCCCGCTATATTTCAGTGGACAAGCAAGCTCCTTTGGACTGCTGGACTGTCCAGATACATTGGGGCCCCCCTAAAGTTTTCTGTCCTGTGTGGACCGACATTTGATGGTTCTTCAGTTTAACCACATCAGCCCCGGAAGGATTTCAGACTTTAGGACCGGAGCCCTTTTTGCGATTCGGCACTGCGTCGCTTCAACTGACAATTGCGCGGTCGTGCGACGTTGTACCCAAACAAATTTGCGTCCTTTTTTTCCCCACAAATAGAGCTTTCTTTTGGTGGTATTTGATCACCGCTGTGTCATTTCTGATCGCCGCTATAAACAAAAGAAGAGCGACAATTTTGCAAAAAAACCCAGATTTCTTACTTTTTGCTAAAATACAAATCCAAAAAAAAATATAAAAAAACATTTTTTTTTCATCGGTTTTGGCCGATTTATATTCTTCCTCATATTTGTGATAAAAAAAATCACAATCGGCGTTTATTGATTGGTTTGCGCAAAAGTGGTTGCGTTTAAGGATGATGAGAATTAATTTCTGGGGTTTTTTATTTTTTTTTTTACTAGTAATGGCGACGATCTGCGATTTTTTGCGGTACTGCGATATTTCAGCTGACATGTCGGAACATTTTGACACTTTTTTGGGACCATTGGCATTTATACAGCGATCAGTGCTATAAAAATGCACTGATTACTGTGTAAATGCCATTGGCAGTGAAGGGGCTAACCTGCAGGGGGCGCTCTAAGGGTTAACTGT
>BLSH010505505.1:34247-47181 GCA_018402905.1 Glandirana rugosa
CGCTCTAGCGCGGGTCACTCGCACGCGCGTGGCGGTCTCCGCGCGGGCGTGTGAGTGACACAAGCCCCTCCCGGTCCCTCACCCACGCCGCCTCAGCTAGAGGCGGTCGGTGGGCGCTACGGGAGCCCTTCCCCCCTCACAGAACGGAGGTCCGTGTTTACTTACACGGACCTCCGTTCTTTCACTCCGGGGGGGCATCGCGGGTGGCTGGCGGAGATCGACTCCGCCGCACCCACTCCCTGGCCCTCCCCGAACACAGTGAGTGTGCGGGCGCGCCTCTGGCGGTGCGCGCACGCTCACTGGGCGCGATCTCGCGGCCGCCGTCATATGACGGCAATCCGCATTACAGAGCCACTCTGTCGCCGTCAAATGCCGATCAGCCGTCGGCAAGTGGTTAAGTTATGTTTCTATCTTTTGGTTTTCCTTTTTTCTCTTTTGTGTTTGTTGTTGCGGAGTATATGGCCGCCAACCAGTCTGCGGAGGATGACTGCATCTACGAGATGGAACCATGGAGGATTACTATGGAGCACTAACAGCTCGGTGGAAGGGAGGTTTCTTCTCTGGCATTCACTGAGTATGTATATGGCTACTTATACGATCCGGCCCACGAGGCCTCTACAAACCTATTTACACCCATCCTGCACTTTTTGCATTTTTTTGGGGTTTTTCGGCCTTCTTCTGGACTGGGGGCTAGATACAGATGCATTACAAATAAGACCTTGCTCGGGGGGTGCACCCCTACCCTATTGTATTGTGGGGAAGGCGGGGCTCCAGATTTTATGTCCCTTAGGGACCAGCCTAATGTGTGGTATACTTTAGTATGGCAGGTATCTGTACTTTAATGTCGTGGAATGTGCAGAGGCTCAATGATGGAGTGAAGCGGGTGGCTATGTTGTCTGCGATTAAATCATACCCTGCTTCGGTATTATGCTTGCAGGAAACTCATCTTCAATCCAACATGCTGCAATTGCTCCGTCACCACAGTTACTCCACGCAGTTTCACTCCACTCATACCGCCTACTCCAGGGGGGTTAGCATCCTTATATCTAATACTGCTCAGTTTGTTCTGGTCCTGTCACAAATAGACCCCCAAGGCTGGTACATTTTCCTAAAGTGTAAGCTAGCAGGAATGTTGTGTATAATGGCTAACATCTATGTTCCTCCGCCCTTCACCCCAGAGTGCTTGACGCACTTAGCCAGCTGCACACCCGGGCTTGCCGGTGTGGGTCCTAGGGGACTTTAACAACCTGATGGATAAAAGCAAAGATAGATTTACACCTGCTGGACCTCGACCTGTGGGTCCTTTGGGCCCCACCCCGTTTGCCAGACTAACTGCAGAACTGGGACTGTGTGATGTGTGGAGGAACAGGTACCCCGATAGAAAATGTTACTCCTGTTATTCCACTACTTATAAAGGTCTGTCATGCATTATTATGTATCTGAGCAATTCCATGGCAATAGCCATGGTACACACAGTTGAGTATCTTCCAAGAAGTATATCTGACCATTCTTTGTTGATACTACAGATTCGCACTAATGGGGCTTACGGTAATAAGCTATGGAAGGTTAGCCCATTTTGGTTTAATTTATTCCCAGCCACGGACCCAATATCTGCGGAAATTCAGGCCTTTTTACACAATAATAGGGGATCGGCCGTCACTGGGGTGATCTGGAATGCCCTCAAGGCACATATTAGAGGCCTGGTTATTAAGCAAATCTCCAGAATCAAAAGCGCCACAAGGGAATGGGAGACCCAAGTACTGAATGAGGCAAGTAGGGCAGAAGAGCGATACATAGCAGACCCGTCTCCGGCTTCTGAGCAGAGCTGGCTGGCCGCACAGGTGCTGCACCACCAGGTTACACTCAATACTGCAGAGAATAAAAGATTCTTCATGCAGCATTTTTTCAAATATTTTGAGGAGGGCGAGAACACAGGTCACTTACTTGCTGTTATCTCTCAATCACAACAAGGCACATCTCACATAGAGACCATACAAAACTTAGCAGGGGACAGCGTACAGGATACCAATCACATTTTACAAGTGTTTAGAAATTACTTTAGTGACCTCTATAGGTCCAAGGTCAAACCCACGGCGGATGAACTGACACAATTCCGTGCACTCTTGCCAAGCTGATGGCGGCGGGGCGGAAAATTTTAAATGAACCCATAACCATAGAAGAGCTAACCGCGGCGGTCGCTACAATGGCCAATGACAAATCTCCGGGATCCGACAGCTTGCCCACAGAAACATACAAACGATATGGGGAGTCGCTTTTGCCTCCACTTTTGGCGACACTGAACGATGCTCTGAAAACAGGCATTTTGCCAGCCTCTATGAGAGAGGCCATCATCGTGGTGTTGCCAAAACCTGGCAAGGACCCTCTATTACCAGACTCATACAGGCCAATATCACTGATAAATACAGATGTCAAACTATTGGCTAGGGTCCTGGCGACGCTGCTAGTGAAAGTGATAGCTGGGTTGATACACCTGGATCAATCTGGCTTCATCCCGGCGAGATCAACTGCACTGAACATCCGCAGGTTATATTTGAATATACAGTTACCAGTGGACAATCCGGGAAATAGAGCAGTGTTCTCACTCAACGCTGCCAAATCGTTCGACAGCGTCGAGTGGCAATACTTGTGGGCCCTCCTGCGCAAGTTCGACGTGGGGGAAAGCTTCCTCGCCTGGGTCCAGCTTCTATATACAGCACCCATATTAACGGTAACCTCTCAGACATATTTCCATTACACTGTGGGACTAGGCAGGGGTGTCCACTGTCCTCTCTGCTCTTCGCCTTGGCGCTAGAACCTCAGGCTGCCATGGTGAGGGCTTCACCCGAGATAGTGGATTTTCTCAGGGGGGAGCGAGTGGACAAGCTCTCTCTATATGCAGATGATACCCTGATATACCTGGGAGACACAGCTCATTCCTTAGTAGCAGTTATGTGACTGATTGACACCTTTGGGAAGCACTCGGGCTTTGCCATTAATTGGCACAAATCATCATTACTGCCGATGGACCCCTTGATAGATAGCCTACCTTCTGAGGCATCCCAAGTGGAGGTGGTTGCCTCTTTCGAATACCTGGGAGTGACGGTGACAGGGAATGTTTGGGATTATATACAATTAAACCTCAAGCCCATTCTTCAAAAATTTAGGCACAAAAGTCTCAGTTGGTGCAAACTTCCACTGTCGGTCACTGGTAGAGCAAATTTGATCAAAATGGTATGGGCGCCCCAATTACTATACGTTCTCCACAATTCACCAATATGAATTCCCAAATACTGGTTTGATCGCATAGACTCCCAATATAGGGAACTGATATGGCGACAAGGCGTGGTGAGAATTAAATTAACTACTCTTCAATACCCTGAAGACCAGGGGGGGTGGCGCTTCCTCATTCCTATACATACTTTCTGGCTGCTCAGCTACAACAACTAACTGGTTGGGACCTTTCGGTGGTGGCTGATCCCTCTAGAACTGTATTAATACAGTCCCTAGTAGAATTCCCAGTGTCATCTCAGATGGAGATGGGACTGCCTGAGTTGCCGTATCAATGCCCCACAATACAACTGCTGGTAAAACTGTGGGTGGAGATAAAGCGTAGGTTGGGTATTACTGGTTTTCACACTTATACTCCCATTTGGTGCAACAGAAATTACAAAGAACTCAATAAACTTGGAAGATGCTCATCTTGGAAGGAGGTGGGGATCACATATGTTTCAGAACTCTTTGAAGGGCAAGAGGTAAAATCCTTTGCTCAATTATGTTCAGAGTTCCCGTTGATGCGGAATAGGTACTATATGTATATGCAACTGAGACATGCTCTTAGGGCACAAAGCCAACACTCCACACTCAAATTGGAGGAATCTACATTCCCCAAGGATATCTTCTCTACCAAGGATAAGAAAGGAATGATATCTTGAATATATGGTACACTTTTAACTGGTATTCAGGCCCCAGAGCTACTACCATGTAAGGAGAAATGGGAAGCAGATATAGGGCCAATAGACCAGGACACTTGGACACAAATATTAGGGGTGGGACCTTTAGTGTCAGTGTCAGCCTCACATAAGCTTTCTAACTTGTTTATACTCCATCGGGCTTACCGCACACCAATACAACTGCACAGATGGAACAGGAGGGACTCTCCCACCTGTCAGAAATGTCAGATACATTCAGGTACTCTAATCCACATGTTATGGCGCTGCCCCAAATTAGTGAGGTATTGGAAGGATGTGATTCATACCCTTAACAGTACATTTCAAATTCAGCTGAAACTTGACCCTGTAGTGTGTGTCCTGGGTGGGCTAATGGCAGAAGTTTTTACCCCACAAACCTGCATAGCACTAACCAGATTGCTATACTTAGCCAAGAAGTTACAGTAATTGTGAGATTCTGGCTGTCCCCACACACCCCTACTTGTAGGCAATGGATTCAGCAGGTAAATCATATCTTAATAAAGGAAAAAGCTACATACTCTCATAGGAATACCCCACAGAAATTTCAGAAAATATGGCAACAATGGTTAGACAATCCGGAAGGTTCTCCCACTCAGCTCGTACTTGACAGATTACTAACAAATTGAATGCATGATGTAACCTCTGTGAAGATACCTGCGGAAGCCCAGATCAGGCACTCAGAAATAGAGGCATGGTTAAGCTCGGGCAGGCATATCCGCAATCAGTAGATTGGGTTAAGGTTCTTTAATGTTATAACTTTATGTTATTTCTTTTAGTTTTTTTTTTCTTCCTGTTTGATGACCAATTGGTGGTCGACCTTATTCCATACGGTGAGCAAATGTAAGTAGATTGACTGTATAGAGTGATTATATGGATATCTGTATACAATACCAAGGATGTCATATGTACCCGGTACTTCAACAAATGTTAGTTTATAAGAAATGCTCAATAAAGTACTTTTTTCTGATTAAAAAAAAAACTTGCAGTGACGCACAGAACTATATGGCGTCAAACTTACAGTAACGCACAGAACGATATGGCGTTAAATTTGCAGTAACGCACAGAACTATATAACGTCAAACTTGCAGTACTGCAATGAAATATATGGCGTTAAACTTGCAGTAACGCAATGAAATATATGGTGTTAAACTTCCAGTAACGCAATGAACTATATGGCGTTAAATTTGCAGTAACACACAGAACGATATGGCGTTAAACGTGCAGTAACGCAATGAACTATACAGCGTTAAATTTGCAGTAACGCACAGAACTATATGGCATTAAACTTTCGGTAATGCACAGAACTATATAGCTTTAAACTTGTGGTAGTGCACAGAACTATATGGCGTTAAACTTGCAGTAATGCAATGAACTATACGGTGTTAAACTTGCAGTAACTCACAGAACTATATAGCGGTAAACTTGCAGTAACGTACAGAACTATATGGCGTTAAACTTGCAGTAACCCACAGAACTATAAAGTGTTAAACTTACAGTAATGCACAGAACTATATGGTGTTAAACTTGCAGTAATGCAATGAACTAAATGGCATTAAACTTGCAGAAATGCACAGAACTATATAGCGTTAAACTTGCAGCAATGCACAGACATCGCTTGAGAGAGATGGGGCTCAGGTAAGTAATTAGGGGGTGCTGGGGGGGCTGTTACACATAAAAGGTTTTCTTATCTTAATGCATAGAATATAGTAACACACAGAACTATATGGTGTTAAACTTGCAGTAACGCAATGAAATATACAGTGTTAAATGGTCACTACACTGACACTGTCCTTAGATGCACACTATTTTATGGTTAATGACTGTGGACAGATTGCAATAAGCCTCCTATATCTTCTAAAAGATGGAGATAAATAGACTAACCAATCAAAAATTCAATATCAAAAAAAAAAATAACCCACATTCATTGACTTGAATACAGTACAGATATATTTTTTTAAAAACTCACTCATCTTGATTAAGAAACTCAATCAATAAATAAATACAGATCATAGTTTAAATCTTATAAAACTCCTAAATAGATAAAAAAATGTGACAGAAAAGCCCTGGCAACAGGTTGAAACATCAGAGAAAACAATGCATTCTTTCTAGAACCAATTGTATGTGTTATTGTGTGATATTTTCAATTCAAGGCCAATTTTAGAAACAGATGGTTTAGAAGAGAATATCAAGCCTACTGTTTTAACAGGGTACTGAGACACAATACAGACTTCATTAGAACAAATACAAGGAAGATGCTCTCAAGCTGTTATTTTATGTATAACACAATGCACCAATGGTTTTATAGTCCCACAATGAGAATGGAGAGATGGGATGTAATATTTCCACAATCACAGAAAGAGTGCAGATTATTGTGTACCAATGATTATTCTACTTCAATGTGGTAGAATAATGTTATATATTCAATACATTTTTTTTAACATTTATTCTTTTTATTATCCCCATTTTTGTTATTATGAACTAACTATTTGCAGCTTTATTAGTTCTTAGGTGTCTAGGATTGCTAAATTTCCATAAACATACTTTTTTTGGCTTGTTTAACAAATATACTCAAATAAAACAGTATGACATAAGTTAAAACTTTGCTGTACCTGTAACCCTGGCTGGTAGTCCCTTTAAACTGTGGGAGCTACACTACCTGGGCATTCTGACTTTGGCAGCCTGCTTCTCCTTCCTGCCACTGATAGGCAGTGGTGCAGAGAGAGGAGAAAAGAGGACACTGATTGGCTGCAGCCACAACCAAGACTTGAACCCTGCCCCCAACCTATGTGAATGAGGTAGTAAAGGGGTAAGTGATAGAAGAGAACCCCACAGAGACAGAGTTTGAGAGGCGTGATTGGTGGAATTCTGTGGCTGGGGATGCTGGGAAAAAAGGACAGAGCTGTAATTGGTGAAAACTGTTGGAAACCTGCAGAGGCTGTGGAGTATAGTGTAGATGGGAGAGCGAGCTGGGAGAAGGATCCCACTAGACACCAGGGAAGAGAAACTTTGAAGTTTGTGGTCCACCTTGCTGACCTCTTCTCCAGACAAATGGCACAGAGTCCGCTAGAAAGAGAGAGAGGATCACATGGGCAGAAGATGCAGGTGCAGTCTTGAGAGGAGAGACCCCAGGTCAGGGTGGGATACCTCTCTCCTGGCTCCCAGTGATCCATGTGCCACAAGGAGGACACTAGGAACGGAGAAGCTTGTCCTGTATTTGTCTCCATTAGAGTTGAGCGAACTCGAACTGTAAATTTCGGGTTCGTACCAGACTTTAGGGTGTCCGTGACCTGAACCCAAACCTGGACATTTGAGAAAAAGTCCGGGTTCGGGTATTTTTTGCACCTTTTTTGCGCCTGTTGAATAGCTGCAGGGCAGCAAATCAACAAGTGTTTCACTCGTTTGCCCTTAGAAGCCATCACAGCCATGCCTACTAATGGTGATTGGCCAGTGCATCATGTGACCCAGCCTCTATATAAGCTGGAGTCAAGTAGTGCTGCATGTCACATCATCTCATACTAGTGTAGGGAGAGGATGCTGCTGCTGCTGTGAGGGACAGATTAGCTTTCGAAAATCTGTTAAAAACAGTGATTTATTGGTGGGTGGGTGCTAGAGGAGATTTTTGTTTGCTAGAGTACATTTTTTTTGCTAAGCAAAGTGCCTCATATAAAACCTAAGCAATTTTTCTGTTTGTTAGATGGGCGTTTGCAGCCATTTTTGCAAGACACTACTTTAATCGTGGTCTGTTAGTTCAGTTGGCAACATTGGTATGCCATCTGTCCGATTCCCCACTCAGTTCCACAGTCAACATAGGAAAATGGAAAAAGTCCTGGAAAGACATTGGAAAGACATTGGTCAATCCTGTTGGAAGAGCCTCACTTAAAAGAAGTGATTCCCTCCCGACCAAAGATCTCTTATCGCAAGGCTAGAAACATCAAGGGTAAGATAGCCCCAAGTAAATTAAAACAACCCCCCAAAAAAGGCCCTAATCAGCTCTGCCTGGTCCCATTGGTGGGCATGTACCAATGCAAGAAAGCATTGTGCCTGATCTGCAAGCATGTTACCCATGGGCAGAAATATTTTACAGTAAAAGGGAGGACCTACCCCATCTCTCAGTTCTATAGCTGCTCCACGGATTATGTGGTGTACTGCCTCTCCTGCCCTTGTGGCCTCCATTATGTGGGGCGCACCATTGGACCTTTAAGACAAAGGTTTGGAGAACACCGCAGATATGTGGAAGGAAAGACTTGCACAGCGTACCCAGACACTTCCTGGAACACCACAACCAATCATCAGCAGGTTTAAAAGTGTGGATTATTGAATCAATACCCAACACTCTCCCCCCCCCCCACCCAGCCGTACAAGAAACTTTGCCAACAGGAAATGTACTGGATTTACCACTTAGACCTCCTCTCGCCAGGAGAACTCAATGAAGAAATTGAAAGCAAAATCCTTATCTGATATATGTGTGCCACGGATCCAAGGCTATGCCACTGTGACCTCACCTTTTTTGGTGAGAACTCCCACAGTTTTGTCACCACCTCACGATGCCCCCCCCCAAACAATCCTCCCATGAGCCCACCATACCCACCCTCAGTTCTTTTTGGGTTTTCCCTAGCCTCCTCCAGCACGCAATATGATAACCGACAGACACCACAACAACCAAACACTCGATACATGTATATATATATATATATATATATATATATATATATATATATATATAGGCATACCCATTTCTGGTCACCCAATGCCCTTTATTCCATTGGGGTCCACTCATAATTACAGAAATGCATAGATGAACGGTATGTCACACCCAGGTATACACACAAAACACGTACCTCTGGCACCATGTAAGGCAATACACCCCTGGTCTCCTACTGCTCATATACAAGGGTACTTGCAGTTCTGAACGAACCGATATGCATCGAAGTGAAAAAGTTCCATTTATACCATGTTATACAACAGATACACAACCTCAGTACATCTTTGTCAATATACTCCCATAGCATCCTGCTCACCTGCATGCCGTTAAAACCATGGATGCACCCATTACTGCCTAGGACCACTAGATATTTCATCACTCAAAGGCTCTCCAGCAATGACAGGTTCACTTTAGCCTTAGCATATAGTGTATACATCCCCACTTATTGGTATCTCTGGTTCCCCCACCATTATTACACTTCGTTCCCCCTTTTTGCACTTTGTCCCCCGCTCATCCATCCATTGCTCTCCTATCCCAGGACTTACACACCAACACAACCTTTTATAGATATATATTTTTATTGATCTTTTATGCAATGTTGTTTAATAGTACATTGGAAGCATATACAGGGTCAAAAGTGACAAACAAGGGGGCGTGCATCCACGTTGCACACCTCCCATCAGTCTGCCCATAAATACACCCAGCTCCAAGATGGAACAGATGCGGCCTGAGGAAGGGGCGGAGCCCCGCAAACGCGTCACCGTTGTTACCAGTCCATGCTGCCGAAGCCGGAAGTGACCGCCACGGACCGCTGAGAGTGGTGGAGGAGACGCCGGGAGCCACCGACGGAGCCCCTCCACACACAGCACAGCAGCCCACCGTGCCCACCCTGAGCCCAGCAGTAACACCATATGGACTGATCTAAAGCTGGCAGTGGCTTATACTGCAATGCTTCCAACCCCACTACCTTTGTGAGTAGTTTTTATGCTTCTTAATAAACCTGTGTTTTTAAAACTGCTACCCTTAGAGGCGCACCTTTTTCCCTTTCTCCACTACAGAAGACCGGTACTATTTCTTCAAGGTGCAGCCCCTTTGCAGCAAAGACTTTTAACTAGGTTTTAGGACTATAAAGTCCAAGTGTCATTTTATGCCACCATAATTGTTGGCAGCTTGTCTGGCTCACTCCACTGTTTCTTAGTGCACTATTATATGTTTCATTTTTTGTCAAATAAGGGATGTGGTCGTGGTGCTGCTGGTGTTGGTGTTGTTGGGGAAGCTCCTGTTGCAAGGAGAGGACATGGTCGATCTGTGCCAGCTACATGCCAAAGTGAAACACCTTCCTCAGGTGTGAGTAGCCGACAGAACCTTCGACGTTATATGGTAGGCCCGAATGCCGCTCAATGAATGGTGAGGCCAGAACAAGTGCAGGTGATAGTAGATTGGGTGGCTGATAATGCCTCCAGTTTCTTCACATTGTCTCCCACCGGGTCCCTTGCTGAAAGCTCAGAGTTGGCACCTGAACCCCATGGCCATCTATCTTTCACCTCAGTCCCTTGTAAATCAGCCAAGCAGTCTGAGCCCCCAGTCATGCAGCAGTCTCTTATGCTTTTTGATGACTCTGCTGGTGTGCTTTCCGTGGGCCATCCACATAGCCCTGCCCCAGAAGTGGAAGACATTGAGTGCACCGATGCCCAACCACTTCTGTTTCAGGATGAGGACATGGAAACACCACTGCAGCATGTCTCTGATGATGACAAAACACAGCTGCCAACTGCTGTGGCTTTCTACAGTGTGCAGACTGACAAGGAGGGCAGTGGTGAAGAGTGGGTGGAAGATGATGTGGAGGATGATGAGGTCATAGACCCCACATGAAATGAAGGTCATGCGAGTGACATGTGCAGTTTGGAGGCAGAGGTGGTGGTCGCACACAGGCACCAGCACAGCAAAAGAGGAAGCAGGTTGCAAAAGTAGAGCGACCATCCCCTAGACAGTACGCCTGTTACTACCCATCGCACCCAGGGACCTAGCACACCAAAGGCAGCTCAAAGGAGTTCCCTTGCTTGGCAGTTCTTCAGACAATGTGCTGATGACAAGACACAAGTGGTTTGCACACTGTGCAATCAGAGCCTGAAGCGAGGCATAAATGTTCTAAACCTGAGCACACCTTGCATGACCAGGCATCTACATGCAAAGCACGAGCTGCAGTGGAATAAGCCCCTCAAAATCCAAGAAAGGTCTCTGGCTCCTCCTGCTTCCTCTTCTGCTGCGGCCTCTTCCTCCACCTCTACAGTGCCAGTGTCACCTGCTACCCAGCAAACAGATGATGTGACAGCAACGCCACCATGTACGCCACCGTCCCCAAGCATTTCCACACGGTCCCATGGAAGCTTACAGTTGTCCATCTCCCAAACACTGGAGAGAAAGAGGAAGTACTCCCCTACCCACTCGCGATCCCTGGCCCTGAATTCCAAAATTCCTGGCCTTTGAAATGCTGTCATTCTGTGTGGTGGACACGGACAGTTTTAAAAACCTGATGGCGGTGGCTGTCCCACAGCATGTGGTTCTCAGCCGCCACTACTTTTTCAGGTGAGACATCCCTTCCCTGCACAAACAAGTCGGGGACAAGATCAAGTGTGCACTGCGCAACGCCATCTGTGGCAAGGTCCACATAACCACTGATACGTGGACCAGTAAGCATGGGCAGGGACGCTATATCTCGCTAACTGCACACTGGGCAAATGTAGTGGCGGGTGGGCCTGAGGTGGATAGCAGTTTGGTGCATGTCCTTCCGCCACCGAAAGATTGCAGGGCATTTCTCTTTGCCTCCTGTTGCCTCCTCCTCCTACTCCGCTTCCTCCTCCTCTACCACCTCCTCATCCGGTCAGTGTAACACCTTCATCACCAACTTCAGCACATCCAGGGGGAAACGACAGCAGGCTGTTTTAAAACTGATATGTTTGGGGGATAAACCCCACACTGCGCAGGAGTTGTGGACGGGCATTTAACAACAGACCAATGAGTGGTTGTTGCCACTGAGCCTCAAGCCCGGCCTGGTGGTGTGCGATAATGGCCGAAATCTTGTAGCAGCTCTGGGCCTAGCCAGTTTGACGCACATCCCTTGCCTGGCGCATGTGCTGAATTTGGTGGTGCAGAAATTTCTAAAAAAACTACCTGGATATGTCAGAGCTGCTGCAGAAAGTGTGGGCCGTCTGTGCGCGCTTTCGGCTTTTTCACCCTGCTGCTGCTCGCCTCTCTGTGCTGCAGCGGAACTTCGGCCTGCCCTCTCACCGCCTCCTATGCGACCTGCCCACAAGGTGGAACTCCACCTTGCACATGCTGGAGAGACTGTGCAAGCAGCAGCAGGCAAAAGTGGAGTTTCAGCTGCAGCACGCACGGGTCAGTCACTCTGCGGAACAGCACCACTTCACCACCAACGAGTGGGCCTCCATGCAAGACCTGTGTACCATATTGCGGTGTTTCGAGTACTACACCAACATGGCCAGTGTTGATGGCGCTGTTCTCAGCGTTACTATCCCACTTCTATGTTTCCTTGAAAAAACACTTTGGACGATGATGGAAGAGGACATGGCACAGGAGGGAGTGGAGGAGGAAGAGGGGTCATTTCCACGGTTATCAGGCCAGTCATTCACGGAGGGTGGGTTCCTGCACCAGCATAGGCCAGGTAAAAAATGTTCAAGTCAGGGCACAGTTCTGGAGGATGAGGAGGACGAGGATGATGAGGAAGAGGAGGATGAACCATGTTCACAACAAGGTGGCACCCAACGCAGCTTGTGGGCATCACTGGAGCGTGGCTGGGGGTATATGGATAATTCCCTCACTGGAGCGTGATTGGAAGATGCGCGTCTTCAAGTGCACGCTGGTAGACGCGCTGCTGAGGGCATTCCCAAATGACACAGGGGGGTCGGTGAAAGAACAAGGCAAAGGCAGAGGAGGAGGAAGAGGTCACCAACGCAGCTGTGGCACCGCCAGCACCTCAGAAGGCAGGGCTAGCATGGCCAAAATGTGGAAAAGCTTTGTCAGCAGCATGCCACAACAAACAGCACCACCAGCTGATAGGCAACGTCTTAGCAGGAGGCAGCATTTCAGCAACATGGTGGAACAGTATGTGTGCACACGCCTACACGTACTGACTGATGGGTCTGCCCCATTCAACTTCTGGGTCTCCAAATTGTGCTCATGGCCTGAGCTTGCCCTTTATGCCTTGGAGGTGCTGGCCTGCCCTTCAGCCAGTGTATTGTCTAAA
>BLSH010505511.1:6933-49317 GCA_018402905.1 Glandirana rugosa
CAGGCGACAACAGGTACTAAGGGCGACCGAATTCGACACCGCAATTGAGCTACCCCGGACCTTCCGGAGGCGGCGCCGGTAGAACCACGTGGGGAGTCGGAGGAGCCACGCCGCGACCTGAAGCCCTCTGGAGGCGATGTAAGGGGCTGGGCGAGGCCCGCAACACCCCCCGAATCCCCTCTCCATAGTGGAGAGGTGTCGCCAACGACCTCGACAGAGGTGAGAGGGCCCCGACGTCCCTGACCTCTACCGCGTCTCGAGGCCCAATTCGGCGGTATGGGCTCGACGGCGCATACGCGTGAGATTCACGTTATAAAAATTATTTAATCACAAAAATTTGTCATAATGTGATAACACCGGAAATAGCGGTAGACTGTACTTATATGGTCCACTGTTGAGACTCTTCGAACCGACCTCTTGTGGATGGGTTCATATAGTATCTTTGTATCTTTGTATCTTTTCACTGCCGTCTTTTTCTGACTCATCAGGTAGCTCAGACGGGGAAAAATAAATAAATAAAAAATTAAAAAAAAAAATAAATAAATAAATAAATAAATAAAAAGGGGCAGACTCGATGGACTACTCAGTCTTTTTCTGCCGTCACTTTTCTATGTTTCTATGTTTCTATGATATACTTGGGTAGGTGTTCTCCAGCCAAGCTTCTCAGAGTTGTCACCTGGTATATTCATGTCAGATGGCGATAAAGGCCACAATAGTGTAATACTGTTTAAAAACACTAATTTATTAAAAATATTGCACTTAGAGTGCGCATACGCGGCAGCTCGGGTATGGCGGCTTAACCCGGAGCTCTGCGCCATCTCCAGTCCCTGCAGCCCCGGGAGAGTGGAGACAGCTCCAGCAACCGCTGTGGAGAGGTGATACCTCTCCCCTAAGCCCCCCACAACGCCCGGAGCGGGTCGGGGAATGTAGCGGAGGTCTCCCGAAGTCCAGCGCCGCACCGAGGAGGCTGAGGGGTGCACCAAGATGGCCGCGGCGGAGGCCTTCCAGGCCCCATCGAGTTAACGCCACAGCTTAAGCCAGCGGGAATCATGGACAACAGCGGACCTGACTGTTGGGGATAAGAAGGAGAAGGTCAGTGATTAGGGCCACGATCGCAACCACTTTAGCTCGGACTCACCATAAGAACTATATGGGGTGTACCAAGATGGCCGCCGCTAAGGCCTCAAGGAAATTTATTGTACAGAGTCCTTTTTAATGAGGAACAAGAGCCAAAGATCATATCCATCTTACATTCCTACCATATAAGAACTCTTGAATCTGACTTGGGACACTCTCCTTTATTGTAACATTTAACACGGATTGCACATCCTATAAGAGAAATCCTAAGTGATCAGTTCCCTCCAATAGGATTGCCAACCCCCTGCATGTCTGCACCGACAGCAAGGAAAGATCTAAGCCTCCTTTTTGCCGCAACCCTTGTACAGGGGATCCCACAGGTGTCAGTAGCCTCGGCTACAATTTCAGGCATTATGGAAAGTCCCCAGGTAGAGAGCATGGGTCGTTCATCACGATCTGATGTAAAACAAATTCTCTCTCCTGCAGTACTGAACTTTACCCCAGGACAACAAGGATGCTCTTCACAACTCCCCTTACCTTTGCCCACTTCCACAGAATCTCTGCTAGGTCGCTTTCAGGGGGAACTTTCATCTCCTCCTCTCGGGCATATTAGCCAGCTTCACCGTGCCTGCACAGCCCTAATATATCTTTACAGGTGGAAGACCTTTATCAAAAATTCTCATCGCTTCTTGAGAGAGGCCTAGCCAACACTGTGGCCACAATCACTAACGAGATCAAATCAGACTTTCAGATGCTGGGGACAAGGATTGACGCAATCGAAAATAAGTTGGACGCCACAGCAGCAATATCCAACCAAAACACAGACCTAATCGGCACTTTACAAGACCAATTAGATACGGCTCTTTCGAGAATCGACAACCTGGAAAATAGATCTAGAAGAGTCAACTTTAGAGTGCGAGGCCTACCAGAAGAAATCAATGACATTCCTGATGCAATACACAACCTAATTACCAATTTACTGCCTGACACACCTAAACACCGCTTGGAACTCGACAGGGCCCACAGAGCTCTTGGGCCCCCACGTAAAGATGGCACCCCTAGAGACATAATTGTCAAACCCCACTTTTATGCTATTAAAGAAGGGGTCATGAGGCAATCCAGAAATACAACCAAGATCCTATGCAAGGGACATCCTGTCCAAATTTATGCTGATTTGGCTCCTTCTACAATACAGAAAAGGAGAGCACTAAAACCCCTTCTCTCAGTTTTGATGGAAAAAGGAATTA
The DNA here is from genome assembly GCA_018402905.1 of Glandirana rugosa. Taxonomy (NCBI): domain Eukaryota; kingdom Metazoa; phylum Chordata; class Amphibia; order Anura; family Ranidae; genus Glandirana; species Glandirana rugosa. The sequence goes on from BLSH010505511.1 coordinate 9,258, forward strand.
AGTATAAATGGGCCTTCCCATTTGCTGTTAAATTTTCTTACAAGGACAGAGAACACGCATTTTCCTCATTTCAAGAAGGTGAGAAACTCTTTCTCCACCTAAAATTGATAACACAGGAATCTGAGATGGATACTTCTAGCAACATTAACACGACTAAAAGACAATCGCCCACCAGTCCAAGGACCCCTCTATGGAAGAAGACTAAACCAAAAAGAACGAAGGAAAATGGTCCCCCATGAGGCGGTTCTTGGTGCTCAGCTCTATGTAACTCCTCTGCCAACAGGCAGGTCTTCGGTCTTAAAGGAATGCAGATTATACGAACTCCTGATCTTCTGCCCTAAGCCAAGGATACATTAAACTCCTCAACCTCCCCTAAGGGAGGGCATTGTCTGCTCTTCATCCCGTTTTGGTGGTCAAGAATAACTTTGTTGATATGCCTTGCTAAATCCAGTTTGTCGTTGTAATGAGACTTGGTTTCACTGTTCTCTCCTTTAGGGTAGAGGGTTCATGGGACTCACAAAGAAACTAGGATAACACTAGAGGCTAATGTTGTAAGGTTCATGGTAAAGGGACCTTCCTTTCATTAGATATTTGATGCCTCATTAACAAAGGCTAAGATGTTGCATTGAGGACCCCGTCCTATGGACCTTTCCCTATTCCCCTCACTTTTTGAGGGGGGTCTCCATGGGCCGGGGATAGATACGACTACAACCCTCTACTCTCGGGTGAGAGTCATCCGGGGACTTTGGGATCAGTTCCAAGATCCATTTGTTAAACTACATTCAAGTTGTCTCGCTTAATTAAGTTTTTGCTAGCTGCATAACGGTGCTCCGGGATGGGAGATGGTCCCCATGCACCTCAGCCTATCCAGCTGATCATGTTTGGTTGGTTCAGGATAGGTGGTCTAGCGGTAACAGCTAGACTTGTTGATATAGACCTAAGGGAATCCAAGGGGCTCTATGTTTTCTCCCCCCTTGGACGCTACCCCCTTATTTGGAGAAATCCTCTTTAGGACCTCTTATTCATCAAGTTCGGTACACATTGTTTAATGCTCTCTATGTTGCTCTACAATTCTTCTTCTCCTTTCCTCTCCACTGTCTCCTCTTTTCCTCTAGAGAGAAGGTGGCCCTGGACTCTACCGGTATGCAACTAACTGGCTCATGGGACAATGAGACATCCAAGGGAAGGGTGAGTAACTTGGATGACAAGCACACCTTTTTCATCTGTCGCGATGGCTGACCTTTCAAAATCTCACATTAGGGTAGCTACTCATAATGTGCAGGGACTGAATTCCCCTATTAAACGCAAGAAGATGGGTGATCTTTACAAATCAATGAAACTAGATATTCTTATGCTCCAGGAAACCCACTTCCCAGCCCGTTTTAATCCTAAATTCATTCCCTCCCACTTCCCGAGTTTCTCTTTAGCCAACGCAGAATCAAAATCAAAAGGAGTTGCCATTCTGATCTCTAAAAACTGTAACTTTACGCGACTCTCTGAGGTCAGGGATCCTGAGGGAAGGTATATTTTAGTAAAGGGAACCTTAGACGGACACACTATATCTCTGATTTCGTACTATGCCCCCAATCAAGGACAGTGCAGATTCTTTGAGGAGATGTTAGCAAACCTATCTCCCTTAATAGAAGGCACAATAATTTTTGGTGGAGACTCCAATGTAGCCTTTGATCAATCCTTAGATAAAAACAGACCACTAGGAAAACAACTTTTACGTCCGACTAAAGTAAGTCTGCGTATAGCCAAGCTACTTCACTCCTACAACTTAATTGATGTTTGGAGGGACAAACACCCTTACGCTAAGGACTTTACTCACTTCTCTAACCCTCACAACTCATACTCCAGGATAGACCATCTACTAACCCCCTTCTATATCTTACCGTCCATTTATGAATCCCACATTCACGACACAGCCTTATCAGACCACTCTCTAGTGTCTCTATCCCTCCGCATCCAGTCCAGACCATTCCCTAAACCTTTTTGGAGACTTAACGAGTCCCTACTCTTGGACCCGATTAATGTCTCTAGTTTAGAAAATAATCTTCAGGAATACTTCTCCACTAATGCTACAGGGGACTCCTCAGCAGAATTAGTCTGGGCGGCCCACAAGGCCTTCATCAGAGGTCATCTTATTCAGTTAGCATCTAGGATTAAAAAAGAGAGGGGATTCCATTTACAACAACAGGAATCATTCAAGGCAGCTAAAGCTGAACACAAGGCACACCCTTCTCAATCTTTATTAGATAAGCTTGACAAAGTGAAACTGGAGCTTAACCTTGCACTTACGATGAAAGCAGAGAAGACCATTCGTTGGTCCAAAAACAAATTTTATACACAGGGAAATAAAATGGGTTCACTTATAGCCAGGAAGCTTACTCCTCGGGCAAAGCAGCTTACAATGCCCAAAATCAGGGTGGAGGGTAATCCCCCCTCTTCCAATCCTAACACAGTTATAGAGGCCTTTAAAAAATTCTATAAGAATTTATACACCCCCAAGACCAGTGAAAATATAGATAATATATCGCAGTTTCTGGAAGGCGTTTTGCTGCCCACCCTCATGGATGAGCATAGAGATTTAATGGAGGAAGCAATTTTGATAGAGGAAGTATCTGGGGTCATCAAAGACCTTAAACAGGGCTCTGCCCCAGGACCAGATGGTCTTTCGGGCCCCTACTATAAGACATTTTCCAAAATCTTAGCTCCCCACATGACCACATTTTTCAACACTAAAATGAAAGGGACCCCGGTCAAGAAACTCCTCAATACTGCATACATAACTATGATCCCTAAACCTGAGAAAAACCCAGAGGAGCTGGATAATTATCGTCCCATTTCTCTTATAAATAATGACCTAAAGATTCTAACCAAAATAATGGCAAATCAGTTAGCTTCCTTTATAAGTCAATATATTGTTAAGGATCAGGTGGGTTTCATCCCGGGCAGACAAGGCCCTGACCAAATTAGAAGGGCAATTGACATAGTATCTATACTCCAATCCAACTGGACAGGGGGGCAATCCCAAAGGGGGATGTTGCTCTCGTTAGACCTATGCAAGGCATTTGATTCCGTCTCTTGGGCCTATCTGTTGTCGTTGCTGGGGCGTTGGGGTTTTGGACATAAGTTTTTGAATCTGATTAAGGCACTCTACTCTGCCCCACAAGCTATGATCAAAATGCAAGGGTTCTACTTTGACTCATTTCAAATTAAGACAGGAACAAGGCAAGGCTGTCCATTATCACTGCTCCTTTTTGCTATTGCAATAGAAACTCTTGCCATTTCAATCAGGGATAGCCTACTTATCAAAGGGGTCATGTGTGGTCAACAGGAGCACAAATGTGGTCTATTTGCTGATGACATTCTGGTCTTCATAACATCCCCTGAACTCTCCCTTCCCAATTTGTGCCGGCTCCTTGGGGACTTCTCCGAGATCTCCGGCCTCAGAGTTAATTACTCCAAATCTCCCTGAATGTCTCCCTACCCTCCAAGATGATAACTAAACTTAAGAAAGAATTCAAGTTTAGATGGAGTGACACTTATATTAAATATCTGGGGATTAACCTGACCTCCAAATTCAAAACTCTATACGCTAACAACTACCCTCCAATGTTTCGGAGGCTAGAAGAGGACCATAAGATATGGGCCAAGCAGGATTTGTCCTGGTTGGGGAGAGTGAATTCAGTGAAAATGACTTTATTACCTAGACTTCTTTACCTCTTTCGCTCCTTACCAATTCCTGTTAGGTCGGATCACCTCTCCTCCTTCCAAAGCAAAATTCTCAAGTTTATCTGGACTAACTCAGGCTACAGACTCTCCCGACAATCCCTATTTCACCATAGGAATAGGGGGGGACTGGGGTTACCGCACCTAGTGAAGTACTTCCAAGCTGCCAGGATAGCACAATTATCTTCAATATACTTTAAGCAAGAAAGACAGGACTGGATACAGATAGAAAATCAGGCCACTCCACGGTTTACACTTGACTATCTTTTATGGTGCTCTCCTAAGGACAGACCTCCAATCTTATCTCCTACACTTTCCAATGAACTTGCTTTCTGGGATAAGGTCAAGCAAACACCTTCTTTGGTCTCCTCAATTAAACCCTTAGCACACATCTTCAATAACCCAGATTTTCCGCCAGGGCTAAACATTAAAGCATTTCAATGGTGGCTAAATAAAGGGCTTTTCCGTACAGGTCATTTTTTCACGGCAGCAGGCCCAATAACCCTCAATTATTACATAAACAAACTTGAGATTCCATCTTCAGAATATTTTAGATTCTACCAAATTTCCAATTTTCTTCACAAAATATGGAAGGATAAACCAGCCCCCCCAGATTTCACAGATTATGAACGTTGGTCTGGTCAGCCATCGCAACAGAGGGGAGGTATCTCAGTCGTTTATGAAGCACTTTCCCATCCCGTCAAAAAATCAGCCTTCATGACTAATTGGGAATCAGAGCTTCAATTCGAATGGGACCTCGACAGGTGGCAAGTTGCTTGCTCCAGATCCTTCAAGGGCATCTTAAACACAACTATCTCAGAGGCAAGTGTTAAAGTTATGATGAGATAGTATCTCACACCCTGCAGGCTGGCGACATATTACCCCTCGGCTGACCCATTATGCTTCAGGGGATGTCTTCTCAGGGGCACCATGGTCCACATCTGGTGGGAATGCCCAAGAATTAGATCATTCTGGTCTAAGATTTTCCGCATTATTCAAAAAGTAACAGGTTGCAAACTCAAAAGATCCCCTACCATAGCTCTTTTGAATGACAACATCGCTAACACTACAAAATCTAACAGGAAATTAATTCACATCATTTTCTTAGGGGCCAAGATTACCATAGCCAGGGCATGGAAGCAAGATAGAGTATCTTTAAAATCTACCATTCGTAAAATTTCTTGGTTGATGGCCCAAGAAACGTTGGCCGGCATTCTCTCAGATAGTTTGCACAAATTTGAGCTGATTTGGGAATCGTGGGCAAAATTTGTAGGAATCTCTCTAACTCCAGGTATCCCAGGTTACCAAAATCCCTAAAAATAGACAGAAATGGTGGTCTGGTGCCAGTATTTCTCTCTCTAGGAAATTCTTCTCTGTGTCTCTTTTCTTTCCCTCTCTCCTTATCTCCAACTTCCTTCTCCATTCCCCTTTCTTATGTAAAATAAAAGTGGTGAAAGGCTAGCTCCCTGGCACAGCTTGCTCCCTACTGGGGTGCCAGGGCTCTTCTCTCCTGAGATAGATTTGGCTATTCCGCCCAAGGAAACAGTTAATCTCCTCTAACAATTTTCTATATATGTTATTGCAACTGAAAAGGTTTTCTAGATCTATGCAATATGTTACATGATATTACCTTTTTTTTTTGTAATCATCGTTTTGTACTTCTTTGTAACTTCTAATAAAATTATTGAAAGAAAAAAAAAAAAATATTGCACTTACATGGTCCAAACAGTGTCTGTGCAGTAGAGCATAATAATCCCCACATGTGATCCGCGGTGAGTCTGAGACAGCACTTCCGCCCTACCGGTTTAGTCAAAACTGACTTCTTCCGGGGCATGAAGACTGTCCCCTGTCACCGCAGTTAAATAGCACTCCCAAATTTTGCTTCAACCAATCACTGTGCAGGTTCCCAGCAGCCTAAGCCAAACCTCACTTTCAATACAACCTCCAGACACCCTCGCTTGGATGTGCGTCATCACGCCCGCCCACCCAAATGTGTCTAGCATGGAGCGTCTACTATTTACACTCCACGAGTGGCTGACCAAGCCTCGCTCTCGACTCGGGTCGGACATTGCCATGTCAGAACGTGCGTCCCTACGCTAGTGCCCCGAACGTACACCACAGCGGAGCATCTTTCATCTGCGTTCCAGGCATGGTCAGACTTGCGTTCCACCCAGATGCTTAATTCAAACTCTAAGCAAGCCCTCCCCTTAAAGTCACAGCCGGAATACTGGGCAAGTCTATAGGAAATATCCCCTTATACTGCACTCCAATTGGACAAGTCATATGTCTTGAGGAAAGGCACAGGGCCACCCAAAACTCCACACCTGGATAAATACATTCAGATTGCATATAATAGAGGAACCATATAAACCACCTCTGAGGAAAAGATAAAAGCATGGGTAATTGATAACAATACTATATTGGGGTGGACAAATACTCCATAGCACAGTCTCCTTACCTTTTATACAATCCCTGAAAGGGTGGTATATGAACAAGTAAAATATTTTTTTTTAAGAGTTATCTATAAAACAGTTCACATCCAGATCTATATTGAGCCCAAAAGGGTGAATAGCTTTTAAGGAGAAAGATCCATTTTGATTCCATCTTAGAAAGTTCCCTAACTTTTAAGCTACCCCTCCAATGCGACTGGAAACAAGCTATGCCAAGTACTGGCAGGATCCCTGGTGTGTACTCTATCATAATGCCTAGATACACTATGGTTCTTAAACCCTTTTCGAATGTTGGCCAGATGTTCATTAAGTCTGACATGCAGTGCCCTGGTGGTCCTGCCCACGTATTGCAGGCCACATGGGCACTGCAGTAGATAAACTACGTGTGTGGTCCTACAGGTAACAAAGGAATCAATTTTACATTTCTTGGCCATAACAGTGGAGGAGAATTCCAAGGCCTTCCTCTCGTGGCAATGATTAATGCTACAGGCCTGGCATTTTTTAAAAAATCCTTTCAAGTTGTGGAAAAGAGGTACATTGGAAGGAGGATCAATAACGTTGAGCACTAGTGTATTTTTTAGGGATGCCACCCCCCTGTAATTTGGGGGCGTGGGGGTAAAATCGTCCTTAGGACCCCATCATTTTGTAGAACGTGCCAATGTCAATGGAAAATTTGCTGAATAGCCCTATGTTGAGTGGAAAATGATGTAATGAAAGCAAAGCCTCAATTTTGTGTTGTCTGGGGGTCGGCATGATGTTCTCCCCTTGTGAGCAATGTACTTCTATTAGTATTCCTCACCACTTGTGCTATACTCTGTAAATGGGTACTCTCGTATCCCTTCTCGACAAACCAATCTATCAACACTCCTGCTTGTATATCGTATTCTCCCAAGTTGGTACAGTTTCTTCTAATACGAAGCAGTTGGCTCTTAGGAACTCCTTCTAACCACGGGCTATGATGGCAAATGTCCCTGGAAATGAAGGAGTTCCTGTCCATGGGTTTAAAGTAAGTAGATGTTAACATCTTTCCTCCTTCCACCCTGATGTTTAAGTCTAGGAAGTTTACTTCAGTTTGGCTAATCTCAAAGTTCAACTTGATGCCCCTGTTATTTTGATTTCAAGAGTCCACAAACTCCAATAAGGACAATTGGTTGCCTCTCCACAGGAGGAGGACGTCATTGATATATCGAACCCAGAAGACCAACTCTGGTCTTCTCTGGGAATCAATAATGTCCTCTCTCCCACCTGGCCATAAATAAATTAGCCAGGCTGGGGGCATACGTAGCCCCCATAGCGACCCCTCTGTTTAGTAAATAATAGCTGCCACCAAACCAAAAATAGTTATGGGTGGCAGCGAACTTAAGCAATTCCAGTATAAATTCCTTCTGGATGGCACTGATAAGCAGAACTGATAGGCACTGATATTCAGCACTGACGGGCACTGATAAGCAGCACTGATGAGCACTGATATGTGGCACTGATATTCAGCACTGATTGGGCACTGATAGGCAGCACTGATTGGCACTGATAGGTGGCATTGGGCACTGATAGGTGGCACTGATGGGCACTGATATGTGGCACTTGTGGGCACTGATAGGTGGCACTGGTAGGTGGCACCGGTGGGCACTGATGGGGCACTGGTGGGCAGCAGATGACAGATGCACTAATAGGAACCCCTTCTCTGGTGGTCTAGGGTGGCATCTGAAGTTGGCACTGAGTGCCATCCATGTTGGGCACTGTGCCACTTACCTGGTGGTCTATGGTGGGCTCCCTGGTGGTCTCAGATTGGCTCCCTGGTGGTCAGGATAAGCGCACTAGTGATCCTGGGTGGACACATCCCTGGTGGTCCCTAGGCAGGTTCTGGTGGTCTAGGGTGGCGATCCTGGGGGGGCTGCGATAACAAGCAATCATCACAGACCCCCCCGTCAGGAGAGCAGCCGATCGGCTTTCCACCACTTGTGTCTGCAGACGCGTGTAGTGGAAAAAGTCAATAAATGGCTTTTCCTGTTTACACTTGATTGGTCATGGCTGATCACATGGTAAAGAACTTCCAATGGAAGTGGTTTACGAGGGGCCAAATTTTGTGGTGCCGATCATATTCAGGGTCACCCAAAGGATGACAAAGTTCATTGTCATTGAAATGCATGAACCACAAGAGCAATATGACCGCAACTCACTCTTTTTAGTAATGCCCATGTTGAGGGATAGGGATGCTAATAGAATCATTAGCAGTAATCAGCATGGATTCATGAAGAATCGTTCTTGCCAGACCAATCTATTAACCTTCTATGATAAGGTGAGATGCCATCTGGACAAAGGAAGGCCTGTAGACAGTAAATGTTTACTGTACAAACTAAGGGCTCTCAACATGGACCAAAGGGCGAGTACATGGATTGAAAACTGACTACAGGGGTGATTCCAGAGGGTGGGGATAAATGGGGAATACTCAGAATGGTCTGGTGTGGAAAGTGGTGTTCCCCAGGGTTTTGTCCTGGGACCAATCCTATTTAATTTATTCATAAATAATCTGGAGAATGGGATAAACATCACAATCTCAGTATTTGCGGATGATACACCGCTAAGCAGGGCAATAACTTCTATGCAGGATGTGGAAACCTTGCAAGAAGATCTGAACAAATGAATGGGGTGGGCAACTACATGGCAAATGAGGTTTAATGTAGAAAAATGTAAAATAATTGCATTTGGTTGCTAAAAATTTGAATGCAGTTTACTCGCTAGGATGAGAACCTCTGGGCAAATCTAGGATGGAAAAGGACCTGGGGTTTCTAGTAGATGACAGGCTCTGCAATGACATGCAATACCAGGCTGCTGCAAGCAAAGCAAACAGAATATTAGCATGCAATAAAAAGGGGATTAACTCCAGAGATAAAGTGATAATTCTCCCACTATACAAGACACTGGTCTGGCCACATCTTGAGTATGCTGTTCAAATCTGGGTACCAGTTCTCAGGAGGGATGTGCTGGAACTGCAGAGGGTGCAGAGAAGGGCAACAAAGATTATAAAGGAACTGGAGGATCTCAGCTATGGGGAAAGACTACAGACATTAAACTTATTCTCTCTGAAGAGGAGACGCTTGAGAGGGGATATGAATTCAATATGCAAATACCGTACTGGTGACCCCACAATAGGGAACAAGCTTTTCCGTGAAAGGGAATTTAAAAAGACACAGGCCATTCGCTAAAATTAGAAGAGGGGTGGTTTAACCTTAAACTGCATAGAGGGTTCTTTACTGTAAGAGCAGTAAGGATGTGGAATTCTCTTCCACAAGCAGTGGTTATAGTAGGGATCATCGATAATTTCAAAAAGTTATTAGATGGAACCTTAAGGACCACAACATACAGGGGTAAACAATGTAATATTAACATATAAGCACACACAAAGGTTGGACTGGATGGACTTTTTTCAACCTCATCGACTAAATATACTTTATTGTACAAACATTTCTAAAATCATCATACACTCACCGGTCACTTTTTTAGGTACACCTTGCTAGTTGGGCCCCCTTTTGCCTTCAGAACTGCCTTCATTCTTCCTGGCTTAGATACAACAAGGTGTTGCTACAGATTTGTTGGCTGCACATCAGTGATGACGATCTCCTGTTCCACCACTACCCAAAGGTGCTCTATTGGATGAGATCTGGTGACTGTGGAGGTGGTGGTGATATGAGCTTTGTGACATGGTGCATTATCCTGCTGGAAGGAGCATCAGAAGATGGGTACACTGCATTCATAAAGGGATAGACATGGTCAGCAACAATACTCAGGTAGGCCATGGCATTTAAACAATGCTCAATTGGTACAAAGGGGCCTAAAGTGTTGTATCCCCCACACCAATACACCACCACCACCAGCCTGAACCATTGATACAAGGCAGGATGGATCCATGCGCCAAATTCTGACCCTACCATCTGAATGTCACAGGTGAAATCAAGACTCATCAGACCAGGCAACATTCGTCCAATCTTCCACTGTCCAATTTTGGTGAGTCTGTGCATATGTTAGCCTCAGGTTCCTGTTCTTAACTGATAGGAGTGGCACCGGTGTGGTCTTTGGCTGCTGTAGCTGCTTAAAGGCTTGTGTTGTTCATTCAGAGATGGTATTCTGCATACCTTGTTTGTAATCAGTGTTTATTTGAGCTACAGTTGCCTTTCTATCATCTGGAACACTTACTCCTCTGACCTCTGACATCAACAAGGCATTTTTGTCCACATAACTGCCACTCACTGAAAATGTTATGTTTTTTGGACCATTCTCTGTAAACCCTAGAGATGGTTGTGTGTGAAAATCCCAGTAGATCAGCAGTTTTTGAAATACTCAGATCAGCCACCTGGCACCAACAACAATGCCATGTTAAACGTCACTTAAATCCTCTTTCTTCCCCATTCTGATGCTCAGTTTGAACTTCAGCAAGTCAACTTCTCCACATCTAGATTGCTAAATGCATTGGGTTACTGCCATAAGATGGGATAATTAGCAATTAAACAATGTTGTTTGGGGACCAGCAGTTGATACTCTAGTTTATTGTCTTGTTTATATTCTCTTCTTGTTCACTAAAACCTACATAGGTTCCACTTTGTAAATTTTTGTACAACCACTTATCTTTACCACATGTTCAGTTTTGTTGATTGTGTTTGCGGCATTGGATGCTTTCAGTTTTTTGGACCATTAACACCCAATGCCATTGATATTTCCTTTATGGGATAACCATGCACCATACAAATTGCATGATAATTCATTTTTTCCTTCCCCATCAACGAGGATCTTTTGGTTCTCTTTCTTTTTATTGAAAAGTCACAGGATTCTGGGGGTGGGGGTAGGTCCACCCACTTCCCTATACTAGCCCCATATACAATAATGACCCCAGATGAACACTCACATTTACCAATCAATGCGTGCAGTGGTGGTGTGAATGGATATCTCTGTTTCCAAAATGCCTATCTCTACACCCAGCGTGAGCATTTCTTATTCATCTCCTCCTGACTTTTACTCATAAATGGGGCTTCTCTCAGCAACTACATGTATTACTCGCATGCACGAATGCTGTCACATTATTAATTAATTTGTGCTATATTTGTACTATTTGGCATTGCTTCTCACCACAATGTATGGGTCCCTGTGCTACCAAAATATTTCATTTGTGCTATGCCTCAGGAAACCAAGATTTTTACTTCAAGTGCATTGATCTACTGTAGTGAAATGGGGGAGTTGTTGCTCCAGGGAAATCATGAGGACTCTACTGCTGTAAAACAAGCCAGGTGCCAGCCTTGGTCCAGAGCCAAAAGGTGCAGAATAATGAAGAAGAGGGTGGCGGCGCTTCCAGCATAAAATAGTTATTTTATTGAGAATCCATTAAAAATTAGGACATGACATGCAACCAGCTCAAAAGTTCAGAAAACACACTTCACACACCTGGCTTAGTTATTGTTGACTGCAATGACTGAGCACAGGTATGTGAAATGCATTTGCTGAACTCTTCCAGCATCTAGCTATTGATAGTCTAGTGGCAATTAGGAAGTGTGTAATCTGAGGGTGCAATGACTGGGGGCCAAGATTCATGTCCTATGCCCAAAAAGGCCATCTGCGGGGTTAATGAAACAGCAATGCCAGTGAGTGACCTGAGGCAGGCCTCTATGTCTGACCATATAGGTCTTACTATGGGATAGTCCCACCAGATATGGTGGGGGGTTCCCTCTAAGGAACAATCCCTCCAGCAGTTAGAGAAGAGCGTAGGAAAAAAATGGATAACTTGGAAGGAATATAATAACATCTGTGATAAATTTTCATAACTGTTTCCCAATGTGTAATGTTTTTGGAAAAAGTTTGAGGCATCTGAAGGGCTCTGTGACACTTTGCACTGGTGGCAGAGAAGAGTTGATTCCCAGTATTATTATTATTATTATACAGTATTTATATAGCGCCGACAGTTTGCTCAGCGCTTTACAATATTAGGGCAGACAGTACAATACAGTATGTCATATCAGAGGATTTGTGGTTGGCTTGGGGAGTGGTGAGGAGTTTATATATGGTAGCTTTTCCTTTGGCCGATGTGTTGTGAGAGTCATAATAAAGAAGAAAGTTGTGGGTCATCTGGTTGCCCTTAAATTGATGATAAGGTATGGAGGATGCAGAAATACATATTGAAGTCTTTGTTGGTGATGTTGAACGTTGTAGATAGATTTTGAAAGGAGTTAAACCCTTGCGGAGTATATAGACATCCAATACTGCGTGCACCACCTTCAATCCAGTGTTGTAGAGATAGGTCTAAAGTAAGCTGTTCTATGGTGTTTAATGGGAGGTACAGTAGAGTTTGCAAGAATAAGCCTGAGTTCAGTTACAGGATAGACCGCCATACTCTAAGGGTTGCAATGATAGTGGCTAGAAAGGATCTGGGGGGCAGTAATGTAGCCAGGAGGCACATAGTACTTGACGGAGGTCCTGAGAAAGTACTCAATTTGCTGCCAGGTAGAGGTGGAGTTAGGCAACCACCAGGTTTAGCTTGGTCCATGATAACTGCCTTGTAGTATGCTTTAACATCTGGAGCTTCCATGCCACCTAGCTTGGTTGATATAATGCTGATCTGTTTTTTTTGCGTTGCCAAACAAAAGAGTTCAGAATTCCTTGGAGTTTGGTGAGGTGGCATGTTAAGATGGTGATGCACAGAGTTCTAAAGATGTACAGTATGTGAGGTGACAGGTACATTTTCGTCAAGGCTATTCGCCCTGCCCATGAATCCTGGGTGGCGTGGAGGGCATTGCTGATGTCATGGAGTTTCCGGGAAACAGAGATTCTAAGTTGATGTTGAGAAGGTGGGATGAGTATGAGACCAGTTGGATCCCTAAATAATTGAGGGTTGAAATTGGTGCCCAGGAAAAATGGGTCAGTTTCAATATTTGTTCCTTATCTGTGTTGGTAAGATATACACCCAGCATACAGGATTTCAAATGATTTAGTTTATATAATGAAATTTGCCCAAAATTGTATAGAACATTTTGCAGAACAGGGAGGGATTGGAAGAGGTCAGAGATAGATATAATGTCGTCAGCATATAACCCTATTTTGTGGGAGGATTCGCCAACATAGATACCAGGGGGTGGGCTCTAACGGTTGCTGCTAGTGGTTTTATTACCAATGCAAAAATGAGGGGAGATAGTGGGCACCCCAGTCAGGTTCCTTTAGATATGGAGAATGGATCTGACAGGTAGTTCAAATTCTAGTGTTAGTCGTCCAGAGTAAGCCCATTATGGCCTACAGAAGGTTGCCCGTCACTCCGAATTTCACCAGTGGACTCTATCGAAATACTTTCTCTGCATCAAGGGAAATGAGCAGAGAAGGCATTCGGTGCTGCTCAGCCCACTGGACGAGGTCTATGAACCGTTTGGTCCCATCTGAGGCTTGGTGGCCTGGGTTGAATCCCACGTGGTCTGTGTGTATGAGCAGGGGAATAAATTTAGCTATACGAGTGGCTAACATTTTGGCATGAAGTTTCAAGTCTGAGCTAAGAAGAGATCTGGGGCAGTAGCTGGCTGGTTCCTAAAATGATTTACCTGGTTTTTGGATAGTGATGATAACAGCTTCTAAGGATTTTTGAGGATTTCCCCTGTGGTCAGAAATCTATTTAGGGATTCACAAAGGGGGGCTAATAGGTCAACAAATTCCTAATAATATTCATTGGAATATTCATCTGGGCCCGGAGCTTTATGGAGGGGAAGGGATTTGAAGGCTGCAGTAAGTTCATCTAGTGTAAATGGGCTTGAGAGCAGGGCTGGCTCTGCCACTAGGCGGAGTAGGCAGCCACCTAGGGCGCAGCTGCTGCTGTGCACACAGCTCTCTGGTGTGGAGATGGCAACAGCCTTGTGCGTAGAGCTGGGTGTCAGTCTGAGAGGACTGACAAACACAAGGAGGGGGTAGGAGTGTGGAGACTGCGCGGCTCAGTCACTGGGGAAAGCAGAAGATTTTTGGTAGAGCTGCTCCGCACTGTATGGGAGCGCATCTGTGCTCCCCTGCTAAGAACACTGCACAGAGCAGACTGGTCTGGCAGTGTCTTCTACCCAGCTCCTGAGTGCTGACATTCATCCTAGAGACACTAGCACACACCCTGGTAAAGTTCCAGTTGGGGAGCCAGATGTATAGGGAGACATCAGTGGAGGAAAATACAGCCAACTGGTGCTTGGAAATGCCGCCTCATACACACCACTGGCTGCTGTGCAAACAGAGTGCTCTGTACACACTCAGCCTGCCCCCACGACTGTAAACAGTTCCTTCAGCTTTCTGCAACTTTTAGCACAAGATGACACACACCAATGTTCAATTCAGCTCTTCCTCCTGACAACCCCAAGCTCCCTGGAATGTTCCATCCCCTCCCCCGGTAACATTGCACAGGTCAAGTGCTGCAGGTTGGAGGCAGAGGCTGTGGGTGAGTGCTCAGTCCTGATACACATACTACTGTTACTGGTATCAGTGCTGTGTAGGGTGGTCAGTGTGAGGGCTCTCTTTATGTTACTTTCTTTTGCTGGTGACATGTGGAAAACAATGCCTACAGATCAGGCTGCTGCTCACTAGTCTCCATGTATTATCCTAGGATGGGCTGAACAACCCCCAGTTCAGTTCACACCAGAAATTGCGAACAGACAAAAAATTTGTGCGAACATTCGAACATTAAATAGTAAATGGTGTATACAGTCAGCGCAGTAATCTGAGAAACAAGCAGCTGAACACAATAGGCAATTTATAAAATCCTAAAAAAGTTCCATGTTGAATATTAAAGTGCAGCGCTGAGATAATGTTCTTAATGAAAGCACCCAGTGTGACGTAGTGCAATGATCTTCAAACAGTGCTGTAGTGCCACTCCACCTCCACCGTAAACACTAGCCTCTCACCTCAACCGGTAGGCTCTTATTACAGGAGCCAATGACAGCTTTATTTAATCATAAGGGGGGTAGCTCGAAATTCAGATGGAAATCCCAGATGAACCTCATAGACAGGATACTCCGGTCAGCATTCCCCAGCACACCACAAGGAAATGAAGCAAGGGAGCATGGCTGTGTAAGCCACTGCGGGCTGTACCCAGCAGATACACCTGGCAGACCAGAAGTGGAGGAGATGGGCTGGATGCTTCACAAGGCTCAGGAGTTGGGGAAATGTCAGTGGCTGCCAGCGCTTCCCGGGTCTCAGAGCGGTGGAACGAAGTCTCTCAAATATCACTTCCGGTCGCAGCAGTGGGCATGCAGTACTAGCGACGCGTTGTCAAGGCATACACCTCTTCCTCAGGCCCGCAGTGGCTTACACAGCAATGCTCCCTTGCTTCATTTCCTTGTGGTGTGCTGGGGAATGCTGACCGGAGTATCCTGTCTATGAGGTTCATCTGGGATTTCCATCTGAATTTCGAGCTACCCCCCTTATGATTAAATAAAGCTGTCATTGGCTCCTGTAATAAGAGCCTACCGGTTGAGGTGAGAGGCTAGTGTTTACGGTGGAGGTGGAGTGGCACTACAGCACTGTTTGAAGATCATTGCACTACGTCACACTGGGTGCTTTCATTAAGAACATTATCTCAGCATTCGAACATTAAAGTCTATGGGACCGGAACATGAAAAATCGAAGGTGCTAATTTTAAAGGTTTATATGCAAGTTATTGCCGTAAAAAAGTGTATGGGGACCCATGTCCTGCCCTAGGGGACATTTATCAATGCAAAAAAAAAGGTTTTAAATTGATAATTTTTTCAGGAGCAGTGATTTTAATAATGCATAAAGTGAAACAATAAAAATGGAATATTCCTTTAAATATTGTGCCTGGGGGGTCCCTTAGTCTGTCTGTAAAAGGGTGCATCTCGGTGATGTTTAGAACATAGCCAGAGCAAACTGACAATTGTGACATTTATTATCGCGGGTGTAATGTATTGCCGGCCCCGGCAATTTACAGAAAAATCACTGAAAACATTTGCTTTGGCTCCCCCCCAGTCCATACCAGGCCCTTTGGGTCTGGTATGGATTTTAAGAGGAACTCCACACCTAAATTAAAAAAAAAAATTGAACTGGGGTCCCCCTAAAATCCAAACCAGACACTTATCCGAGCATGCTACCTGGCTGGCCAGGATAGGGGGGGCGAGCGAGTGCTCCTGCTTCCTGAAAGATACCAGGCTACATGGCCTCAACATGGGGAGTATGGGTGCTTTGCACCCCCCCACCCCAAAGCACCTTGTCCCCATGTTGACATGTCCCCATGGAACAAGAGCCTCTTCCCCACAACCCTGGGCTGTGGTCGTGGGGGTCTGCGGGCAGGGGGCTTATCAGAATCTGGAAGCCCCCTTTAATAAGGGAGCCCCAGATCCCGCCCCCCATTTGAATTAGTATCAGGGTACATCGTACCCCTACTAATTCACCAAAAAGTGTCAAAAAAGAAAAAACACAGGAGACAATTAGGGACAAATTCTTTATTAAAAAAAGAAAAAAAAATAAGTGTCCCCCGTTGTAATCCATTGTCAATTACATTGCGCGATGGACCCCAAAACCTCCCCCCAAAAAAACGCAACAGCTCCTCCATATGGGAGGGCTCCCGCCGACTGAGCTTAGTTTGTTGTGACAGTTTATTTATAGTGAAGGACAGACTGATGTATTTGAGTGACCCCCCAAATAGAGTCAGAAGGGGGCGGGTCACCTGTACTTCACCGGGTGGCAACACCCTTCACTATAAATAGACTGTCAAAATAAACTGAGCGCAGACAGCGGCAGCCCTCCCACTGAGCAGGAGCTGTGCGCGCCGCCTGCGTACTATACATTATGGGGCGTTCAGTGGAGCTGAAGTGCTACTGAGCACCCCATAATGTTCTAAATTTAGGCATCGCGCAAACAATGGAAGTTCGGCCCGAACATATGCTCGGGCTGAACTTTCACCCATCCCTACTCCTAGTTACTGCTGATACTGGTGCAGCCTGGGGTGCAGCATTTACTTGAACTGGGCTGTATTTTCCTCCACTTGAACCTGTGGGGGTCGTTAAATCTTCCCCTCTACCACTTTATCGCCCTTTCCTTCACAAGCGGTAATGTTGGGAATGATTTTCGCGACCTACCTTCGTGGACACTATGATACTAGCGGCAGCAGTATCTCTTACTCTTGTTTTCATCCTGTATTAGTTCTATACGAGAACCCACAATATGCTATATACTGTATATGTCTGAACAATAGATATGAGCTATAACACCACTTCCCCTTGATGAAGAGGAACAACGCACAATCTTGAAACGTGTTGGGTTGCACTCTGTTTTAATTACACAGTAGTGCATTAAATAAGTGGTTCTGTTATATGTACTGTCATATTTTAATAAAGTTGCTTGCTTTACCCCCTGTCTCCCCCCTTTTTTCCCTTTTTCTACTATAATTTTGTAATAAACTAGATACCTTTTATACCTATTGTACTTTGTTTGAGTGGAGTCTATGCCCTTTAAAGTCCCACCAGAGGGTTTGTGTGTTTCCAATTTGTATTTAGGGATGTGGGCATATTCTCTACATACCCCAAGGAGTTAAAGCGTACCCACTGAATGTGTTAGGTACTGGACAGTAGTTTGGGATCTTTTCTTTTTTTCCTGAGCACCAAATTTCAGAAACTGACCTCTTATAACTGATTTATGAGCATTCTACAATGTGGTGGGATTAGAGGCAGAGCCTCTATTAAGATTAAAGTAGGAATACATTTCAGACTTGATCTGTTGCCTGTATCATGTGTCTGTCAAGATTGAGGATTTCATTCTCCACATAGTGCTAGATTTAGGGGTGGGAGTAAATTGTAGAGTAAGATTCACTGGTGTATGGTCGGACCACATTATCAGCCCTGTAGAAGCTGAGAAAATACATTCTAGCATGAATTTGGAGACAAGAAACAAATCGAGTCTGGAGTATGATTCTTGAGTGGGAGAGAAGAATGAGTAGTCCCTCTTTGAACCACTCGGGCATCTCCATGCATCACACCAATTTTCTTTAAGGAGAAAGGAGGATAGGGCAGATGATCGTCTTGCATGTGTGTTGGAAGAGTAAAGGGAGGAGTTGACAACATCATTGAAGTCTCCACATAACACAATCTGAACCTTAGAGTAGGGAGCTATTTATAAAAAATATATGTGTAAAAATACTTCTGATGGGCGTTAGGAGAGTAATTGTTGACTATTACCAACAAGTGATAAAAAAGGCAGAGGGGATTAAGTATCTACCTTCAGGGTCTATTTCAATGTGATTTAGATTGAAGGAGATAGAAGACTTTACTGCTATCATGACTCCACATGCTTTTTTGTCAGTGTTGGAAAAGAAACAGTGGGAGAACAAATGGTGTGTACAGTGAGGAACTTTGTCCTTCATGAAATGTGTCTCTTGGACACATTACACATCGGCTTTTTGGTGAAATTTCTTCCTTCATTAACAAAGAACGTTTAAAGGGATGGTTAAGGCCCTTAGCGTTTATAGATATGATGGAGAGTGTCATGTTAAGGGAGTGTTCAAGATGCTAGCACCAGTTAAGAGAAGGGCTCCAGTCCATGATTGAAACAAGGCAGGACCAAAGCATAGGTACATCTGTAGATACATCCTGATGTATTAAGAGAAGCAGTAACATGTGCATTAAATGTTGAGCATCAATATGGAACAAAACAGAACAGTATATACAGTATAGCAGTGAGAGAGCATTAGGTTGTACAGTTAGAGACAGTTAATAACTGAAAGAACAAAGGTGTGCTTAACGCACTGTAACTGTGAGGGTGGGTGGCAGGTATTCAACCTAAGAGCTATTCCCTCTATCCGATGGCAAATGTTCTAAGTGCCAAAGCAGCCTGGAGTATAATAAGTTATTCGACTCATAGAGTCTCCAGGGACTCACTCAGGCATTGTTAGCTGGGATCCAGGGATCAGAGACCCTTGGTGGAGGTTTGGCTCGAGGGGTACTCGGTGGAGATGTGGAGACGATGTGGAGACAATGTGGAGAGATGTGGAGACAGTTGTGGAGTTGTTTGAAAACATCCCTGGGAGTCAGGAAGGGGATAAGCTGGTTCTGGTATGTGACCAGGAGATTTGTTGGGGATCTCCATCTGCAAATTATATTGTATTCCATCAGGAACGCATGTTTCTGGTTGCCGCATAATGTTTCCTTTATTTGGAAAAAATGTAGGTGAGCCAAAGTGTTTCTTGGGACTGTGGCTGGTAAGAAATCTGGTTTCCGCATTCTGTGAGCTTGGTCAATTAACACATCGAGCGGTGAGGGGTTGGGAAGGATGGCACAGAGAAGATTTTGGATGTATGGTGTCAGATTTCTGGGTTTCATTGTTTCCGGGATGCCCCTGAACTCTATGTTGTTTTGCCAAGAGCGATCTTCTAGGTTGCCAATTTTAAGATGGTGTTGAGCTTGGGTATGCTCATCTTGTGTATCTACTACTGCGACATGTGTCTGCGTCTTATTGTTTATTTGCCTTTCAAGGGAGTCTGTGCATTCCTCTATATGCTCCAGACGGCGATCCCACGCCATCTTGAGAGCTATGCTGGGGTGCCTTAATGAAGAAGTCCTGTAATGTCCTTGATCCCTGGGACTGTGTCTTCTTACTGGTCATGCCCTAGGGGGACCCGGGACCAGATCCTCCAGGTAGGGATACTGTAAGGCTGCCTGCGATGCCTGCGATGCTATGGGTTGCTGTAATGCCTCGGTAAAGGGTGGAGAGATAGAGCTAGGCAGCCATCTCTTTCCGCAGCACGGCTCATTTTTAATGGATTCTTAATAAAATAACTATTTTATGATGGAAGTGCTGGAAGTAATGATGACACCTGGTAAGGATGCTTAATTGTGAAGGAAGTCACTGATTGCTCTACTGAGGTAAATGATTTCCTGTACAGATCCTGCACATACAATACAGTACTTTTGGCAGATGTCCCGATACATTCAGTTCTGACCAGTTTAAAAGCAACTGCTTAAAGAAGACCTAAACAAATGGCACAACTTGTTTTCTTACAGCTCATGATTGATGAGCTAATATTCTAGGCCAGGATTTCTCAACCAGGGTTCTGTGGAACCCTATAGTTTCTCCAGAGGTTGCTAGGGGTTCCTTGAGCAATGGTCAATTTCTACCTCTCAGATAAATTCCCACTGACATCATTGATCTTTTTAGCTATCTGTGAGGGGGTAATTCTTCCCAATGACCACAAGTGTAAGGAGCATTCTTCCCACTGATCTACACACTAATGTATCATGAGTTGTAGATTTTTAATTCTTATCAGGGGTTCCCCGAGACCGGAGAATTATTTCAAGGGTTCCGCGGTGTTGAAAAGTTTGAGAAAGGCTGTTCTAGGCACTAGATCCAAAACACCAGAAAACAACTCAAAGAACCTACTAAGGGGACATGGTGGGGCTGAGCCATCTGGATGTCTCACTCATTCAAGCAATTAAAACTGTGTCAGCAAAGTTGTGGGACTGGGTGGACTGTGAGGACAGTGATCATTGAATCATTTCCCCAAGTTACAATGTTTTGTGAACCTGAATTATTCAAAGTTCTGCTAATTCTCATCTGCACTCATTCTAGAAAAGTAAGACTAAAATAATTCCACCTAGACTATACTGAGCCATCTATTGTACATGCCACATTACATACATAATATATTGACTAATCACTTACCTGTGTATACCAATAAAGACTAAGTAACTGAGCAAGCGCATGATTTGAATAGAATTCACTGTTACCAATAAAACCGGACACTTCTCCATGTCCCTTACAGTAATAGTTAGGGGCTTCCTTTTTTCCAGACAATATCTTTGTGGCATATCCAAAAATATTCATTGGATCAGAACAAGTATCAAATATATGGTATCCCAGGGTAATATTGGGCAGAAGACCGGAATCCTTATTAATCCTATTGACAGCTAAGATCATCACCAAGATGTTTTTGTACTCTTCAAGGTCCAAGCTGCAGAATATTGAGAGGGTTTAAATTGAAACAAAGTGGTTACTTATGAGATTACAGTTTGGCCGCATCCCACAAAATTAACACAAACATGTTTCACATAAAACAACGATGATTTAAATGTAGTGTTTAATATATTTTTATTGACAGTTTTTAAGACACAATACAAAGTATTTGATGCATAATACAAAGTTTATGTTCCAGGGCCATTGCAGTATAAGTGGCACAACAAGGTAAGTACGTCGTAATGCAGCAAACAGGTAAGATAATACAAAACTTGGGGATTAGTTTGTTAGAGGAATCAAGTGTTGTCAATAAATATGCCTCTGAAGTAGAGAAATGGGTAAGAGAAGGAAATAAAATTTATATGAAAATAGAAAGTTGATAGAGTCACTAAAGTATAGCCATCCTGGTCTGGAAATTCCATAATTAGGTGTCAATAGGTACAGTAATGTGAGAACTAGTACTAATGGGGATGTCACATGGCTAAAGAAACCTATACTCAACTGTAAAGTCAGACAAAAATACATAGGGAAAAAGAGGTCAGTTTAAAACCTTATTTTCAAAGTGGCAGAAGAAGCGTAAAGAATCCACACCGCTCATTTGATGCTTCTTGGGACAAACTCATAAAATAGAGGCGTTCGCGGATAACATATTACTCTCTTTGTCTGAACCACACCTTATCATTCCCAACTTACTTAGTGACTTTGCCCATTATAAATCACTGTCCAATTTACAAATTAACTTCTCTAAATCTAAACCTTAAATATTTCACTACCAACCTCAAATGTATCCAAATTCTTCTTTATGTACAGTATCTCGGAATGCAACTCCCAAGATATCTGACAGATTTATTTAGACTGAATTACTTACCTATACTGAAAGAGATCCACCATGAGCTCAATACTTGGCACAAAATGACTTAGTCTTGGTTTGGTAGGGCTACAAATAATCCCCATTCAACTTTCCAAAACCTTCTTCCTAGCTTATTGAAAAGCCTGTACATGCTTCATATGGGGACACAAACATTCTAGAATTAGTTAGGATCTACTAACATTGCCCAAGCTAAAAGATGTTATAGGCTTACCAGATATTCACAAATATTATCTAGTTTGACACTTAATGAGAATAGCAGAGATGCTGGTCTGCCAATTCCACTACAAGTGATCCCCTGGCTCCCATCAAGACACACACCTAGAGAACTCAAAGAACACCCTATGATAGGTCAATCCCTTCACTGCTAGTATCTAGCGTGTAAAAATGTAGACTTAACATCCTTTCCAGGGCCCCTACTCCCCTAGGACACAACAACACTTGGTCTTTCACCTCACTTTCTTAGTATATTAATGGCCAAGTGAACAGGTACAGGTGGAACACTTATTCCAAAGAGGCACTCTTTTCTCTTATGAACCACTGCAGACTAAAATGTGCAATTCATACTTTCATTTTTGGACATATGAACAGCTAAGGCATTTTTTCAAATACCTAAAAACCTCCCCAGACTGGTCCCATGACCACACACCATTTGAGGCTTTATATTCCAGAGTCACTCCACAGCCCTGTATAATTTCTTTCATTTTCTTTCTTATCTTTTCCAATATCAAATGCAGACCGGTAGACTCGTCAAAAATGGGAGAACCAACTGGATCTTTCCCTCAATGATGAGGAATGGGAAAGAAATCAGACAAATACTCAGGCTCAAGGCTCAATAAATGTTACAACAGAAGAATTAGGCTACAAAATATTTACAGGCTGGTATCGGACACTCACCCAACTTCACAGATTCTCACCTGTATATTCCTTTTTATGCTGGAGATGAGGAGATGCTCTCTGCTACCTATTTGGTGGTCCTGTTCAAAAATACAAACCTTTGGGAAAGCAGTACACAAAACTATAACTAAAATAACAACATACACCTTGGATTTCACTGCTGCACAATATTTACTTTACCATTCCTCTCTTCCAAAATCCATATACTACAAGTCTCTGGCCTTACACCCCGTAAATGCGCCAACACACTGCATTCCCTTAAAATGGGACACCTCTACTTCACCAACACTTACAGACTGGCATTGTTACATTTGCCAAATGACGGATATGGGAGAGCTGATAAGCAATGAAAAAGAGAACCCTTCCAAATTTACCCACACATGGGCATGCTGGTGTCATTTTCAAGAATCCCTGAACCTATAACCATAATTAAGAAATTGTACGATACCTAAACAGTATCCTCACCAAGTTACTGTAGGTTGCCAGGGAGGTGGAGAACCTTTTTACCCACTCTTCTGACAAATTATTCTATCCTTAGACCTCCTATATGGCTTTCTACACTTATAACTGCCTGATGTACGCTTGCATGATTACAATCCATACTAGTTATTACTCTATGATTTATCCCCCTTATCATTTTCCAACCTACATAAAGTCCAACTACCATCCTGTTTCCACTCCTCCCTCACTCAAACATCTCTCTCTCATCCCAGTTCATTGTCCTCCTCTTGTCCCACCCCTCTACTTATCTGCCCCTGCCCCCTACACACCCACTTACCTCTTGAGCTTATACCATCCTGTGAGAGAGTCTAAAGGATACTAGCTCTATAGCTCATCCTCAATAAACAGTAATTCAGTTTTATTAAGTTCCCTTTTGACAGAAATTAAAAGTTAATCATTGTTATAGGCAAAATCGAATTTGTTATGCAGAATGTGCTTCTTTTAAACTGCAATATGTTCAAGTGCACTGAACTAATATTTACATTCTCATACGTCAATGTTTTCCTTACAATATGCTCTATATGCTCTAAGGTATTTTCATTCTCATCTACCGTCTTACTAAAAGTAATTGCCCAGTACTAGTTTCATTCTAAAATAAAATGTCATTAATTGTGGCACAAAAAATGTTGTATATGTTGTGGAATGCACTGAATGGACACTCCAATATGTAGAATGCACCTCCAGATCCCTTAGGGTCAGGATGAGTGAACACTATAATGGTGCATCTCATTCTAATGGCAGGAATCTTTCAAATGTATCGAAACTGTTTAAATATTTGCACACTGGAAATATGGAATGTTTTGTATTTAGTGGTGTTTTTTGATATGCTGAAGGTTTCCCTAGTGTTGAAAGACCACATCCAATATGAATAGAGTTCAATGCCGCTTTTTTCTGTTATCTGTCAGTTTTTGATTTTAATTGTTTTATTGACATTGCTCTTCCTCATATTAAACATGTACTATAAATGTTCTGTCATTAATTTTGTGAATATTCTGTGAACAAGGCTGTATGCCGAAACACGTCAGATGTTTTTAATCTTGACCTTTGTGTTGCAAATAAAGATTTTCATTTCAATAGTTTTTATTGAAGATTTTTCAGTAATACATACAATGGTCACAGTGCTCATTCAATTCTGTATCATAAACAATATATCTTCATCCTATTGACCATACAGCAATTTGATAGTTCAGCACTTAATGAGGAAACCACATTGTATGTTATTCTTCAGGTAACTTAAAAAACAAACGAAAAGGAAAAGAAAAGGAAAATAACAAGAAAGGAAAACTTTCTAGGCAGATATCCAAGTTTACAGTACCCAGTTCATCAGTTAGGGTTTCTGCATCACATTAACCCCTTCCTACATCTACTCTTGTCTCCCTTCCCTCCTATTGGCTTATAACAGGGTAACCATTCCAAGAATTCACCAAAAAATACCCTAGGGTATGCGGAGGTTCCTCCCCTAGTCCTCCCAGTTCTCTCTACTTGCCTGGACGACCAGGGGTGTTCCCCCCCTTATTAAACATATTGGTTACCTAAGGGTCACATGTACTTACTAGTCCATTTACTCCATGATATTTCAAACGAAGAGATACGACCGGATCTTCCGGCCGAGTGTTTTTCACATATGCAACTAGCTTTTGTGCTATGAATTATCTCTTGAATATCTGGGGGAGCTTCTTGTTTCCATTTACTGGTTATTGCTAACCTTGTAGCAACTAGAATATGAAATACAATAGTCCTGTCTACTTTGATGATCTGGTCAAGATGCAGACCAAAGAGAGCTAGTAGGGGGCATGATTTAAGCTTGATCTCAGTGATATATGAGATACATTCAAATACTTGACTCCAGAGGGTTTTCAGTCTGGTGCATGACCATAGAATATGATAGAGACTCCCTATTTCTCCGCTCTTATGCCAGCAAGTGGGAGAATGGTTTGGGAATATGCGGTTAAGTCTATTTGGTGGAAGGTATCCTCTATAGATGGTTTTAACCACATTTTCCCAGTGGTTTGCACATTTCGAGAGGCTAAAGGGCCTTCTCATAGCTATATGCCATTGTTCAAGTGGGAGTTATTTTCCAAGATCTTTTTCTCAATTGAGGATTTGAGGCGGTTTAGAGGTGTTATATGAGTGGTTCAGGTGCTTATAGAACCATGAGGTGTTTTTCTGCTTGATTTGAGAATTCATGAAGACATTCCAGATCTTTTCATCAACCTTCGCTAGCACAGATTGGTTTGACCTATGGAAGTGATTTATTTGCGCTTGTTTAAACATTGTTCCCCAGCTTATGTTCGGGAGGAGGTTTGTTGCTTGTGGTGTGTCTGTGTCCACTGTATGGTCTTTATGGGTATTGATCTGGAAGAGTGGGATTAGGAATTCATAGGCCTTTAATGAAATGGGTACGGCTATTTGTGTGTTGTGTTGCCTTGCCAGATTAAGAGTATAGTTCCACGCTTCTACTGAAGCTTGGATAGTAGGAGGTAATGTCCCTCGCAGTTGTAGTTGTGTGGCACTAGCTATTAACAAGGATGGAAGGTCTCTGGAAGCTATATTTACCCTTTCTATGCTTATCCATCGATTGCTTTCCTCTGAATTAAACCACGCTGTCATTTGACCCAGCAGTGTAGCCTTATGGTATAACTCAATGTTAGGTAAGTTAACTCCGCCTTGATTTTTGTTTTTGGTTAGGATGTTGCGGGAGATCCTAGGCTTGCCATTTTTCCAAATATACATATTCATGTATTTGTTAATCTCCGTGAAGAATTTAGGTGGTATGTGGATGGGGATAGTGCGGAATAGGTATAATATTTTGGGGAGGGAGAGCATTTTAAATGCCGCTATTTGTCCGATCCAAGAAACCTCTATTTTCTTATATGTGGCTAGTTCCATCTGAATTTTGGACGTGATGGCCAGGAAGTTTTCAGTGAAAAGGTTAGAGATTGGATATGTGAGCTTGATACCAAGATAATCAATCTTTTTATTGTCCCAGGAGTAGGAGAACATTTGCTTTAAAGGCGTAATGTCTCTCGGGAGTAGGTTGATGGGTAAGATAGATGATTTTGAGATGTTTACTTTTTTAAAATGATACCTGTCCAAATCTAATGATTTCTTCTTGGACTGCCTTAAGCGAATCAGCGATGTCGGTTACTGTGATAAGGACATCGTCCGCGAAGAGTCCTATTTTGTGTGTATAGTCAGCTATTTTGATACCATGTATGTGGGGATTAGATCTAATTGCTTCCGCAAATGGTCCTATAATTAATGTAAAAATGATGGGGGATAAGGGGCAACCTTGCCTGGTCCCATTCGTAATTGAGAATGGGTCTGAGAGTGCGCAAGAAGTGAATACTTGCGCTGACGGGGACGGGTACAGGGCTGATATAGCTGTAAGGATGAGGCCTTCAAAACCAAATTTCCTAAGGGTGGCTTGGAGGTATCCCCAATGGACCCTATCAAAGGCCTTCTCTACATCCAGAGCGAGGAGGGCTGCTTTGGTTTTCTTTTGTTCTAAATTCGTAAGTATCCCTATCATCCTTCTGGTTCCGTCTGAGGCCTGACGGCCTTTGACGAACCCTACTTGGACCATATTAATTAGTTCTGGGGTGATCTCTTTTAACCTATTCGCTATGATTTTTGAAAAGATCTTTAGGTCAGTATTTAAGAGTGATATTGGGCGGGAAGTTTTGTGGTGTTGTGGGGTCTTTCCCCGGTTTTGGTAACGTTACCACAATAGCTTTGAGCATCTCAACTGGGAGAGTTCCTGTGGACATAATTTTGTTAAAAAGGGACTTCAGGTGGGGTATAAGAGTGGTATGAAAGGCTTTATAGTACTCTGATGAGAGATCGTCCGCACCAGGTGACTTGTTATTAGGGAGTGATAGTATTGTTCGTTCGATTTCCTGTTCTGAGATGGGCGTGTTAAGTTCCTGTTCTGAGATGGGCGTGTTAAGTTCCTGTGACTGTTTTGTAGTTATAGTTGGCAAGTGTAGGCTAGCTAAGTATTGTTCAATGGAACTTTGGTTAGGTTGTGTGGTCGAGTCATCCTTGTGCAGGTTGTAAAGGTCCTGATAGTATAGTTTAAAGGAGTTTGCAATCTCTTTTGGATGAGTTATTTTTCTCCTGGGTTCCTTTTTTGTAGAGGAATGCTATAGTATTTTTTATTCTTTGTTTGTTTTAATTGGGCAGCTAACAGCTTACCTGCCTTATTATCTTGGGAATAGTGATTTTCTCAGATTTTTCTTGTTAGATTTTCAGATCTTTCTCACATTAGTAATCTCAGGTCATACCTGGCCTTGTTGAGTTTTGTGAGTGTCTGAGGATCGTGGGTAGCTTTATGGGATTGTTCTAATTGTTGTATTAACGCAAGAAGTTCTTCTATTTTTGGTCCTCCTATCCCTGACTGTCAGTTGTATTAACAGACCCCGGATAAACACCTTATGGTTGGTAAGGTAAGAAGAGAGAGGGGGGGACGTGTCCGGGATGCTGAGGCAGATGGCCGCTTAGCTTTACAGCTCCGCCAAACCAAAGCCCTTTCATCGGCTTCCCTGAGAGGAATCATGAGCAAAACGGGGAAAAAAGAATGTGACTGATCCGCAAACCGTTCTCGCTCACCCCGCCGCCTGGATACTCAACTTAGCGCAAACGTTCTGGCGATGTTTCGTTCGCGGCCTAGCTCCCGGGAGGCTGCCAGCGAAGCCGGGGCCTCAAGTGCCGGAGCGGGCGGAGGCAGGAGCCGCAGCCGCAGTCCAACCTTGAAGGATCCCCCTAGAGACACCTCCCCGGGTCGAGCCCTGTGCCTTGAAGACCTCAGAGTGGTCGCAGCGGACATTAAAAGCACGCTGGCCGCCGCAATCGCGGATTTAAAAACGAATCTTCAGTCCATGGCGGACAGGGTGGAAGAACTGGAAGACAACGTGGACAGACACAAGGTGACCATTCGGGGCAACGAACGATCGGTAGCCGCACATACGATCCAAATCAGAGAACTTCAAAGAGACTTGGAAGATGTAGAAAACAGGAACCGAAGGCATAACATTAAAATACGAGGTCTCCCAGAAACGATCGATTCGGACCATCTAATGGAAGCAGTCACTGGTATCTTCAATGATTTACTAGGCAGGCCGCCAGACATGAGAGTTGAGTTTGACCGCCTGCATAGGGCACTGCGTCCCAGAGGAAGGGACACAGACCCGCCACGAGACGCGATAGGCTGCCTGACAAAATACAGGCTCAAGGAAGAAATATTAAGAAATGCTAGACTCAGAGGCCGTATCCTATACCGTGGACAGGAGATCAAGTTATTTCAGGACCTATCGCCAACCACTTTGAATAAGCGCAGGGCGTTAAAACCCCTGCTAGAATTACTGAAAGAACATAACTGCTCCTACCGATGGAAATTCCCATTTTGCCTACAGGCCAGTTCCGGAGCAGAACAGCCTACCTGCGGTACCCAGACGACGCTTACGACTTCTGCCATGCCCTGGGAATCCCACACGTAGAGATACAAGATTGGCAGGAAGCACCTCTTTTCCCACCACAACAACATGAAGAACCCATGGAGGCCCAAAATGGCGAAAACTTCCAATTGCAGAGAAGAAGCCGCCACTCCCCAAGCAATGTGCCTCTACCAGCAAATAGGCGCTCCGCTGGAGAAGTCAGCCTCCCGCCGTCTCCTGACCACCGAAGACCCAAAAGGGATTGATGAACCCCTAAGCTTCAACCACCACAACATTCCGGAACATAGCCAACTTGAAGATCCTAAGGTCAATGCATATTTCCCTCGGTCCGGTTGTGATCTTTTGAACACCCTTGTTACTAAGCTCCTGGGGACTCATGGTACCCTCCTTTTGTTCTTCCTCTATGGTTCAAGCAACACAACACACATTCGGCAGCACCTAATGCTTTGCAGAAGTGTTGATGTGCGGGAACATGGCACGCAAACTTCTAGTACTGTTTTGACCCCCAAGAGTCAGTGATTGTCCCCCCCTCTCCTCAGTCTACAGGGAGGTTTGGAGTACTGTAGGAGTTTGATTACAACCTGAACCCTCCGGCCTACACTTTGGGAATCCCTGCCCGTCTCAGCAAAGCGAAACGGGGACTATCCTTTCATTTAATGCTTCTGCTGGTCAAATCAGCTAACCCCTGAGCTGAAGGACCCAGCCATGTGGACTGTACATGGGTGAGGGCTCCTCCCCCAGCGTAGCTTCTCCCCTGGTTTCACCTTTATTGGTATTTGTTCTTTTCCACTGTTCGGTTATTAATGGTTACAGTTTTCCAGCATGGGAACAATTGGGGTTCGGCCCCTCCTAGGCCTGAACCTCCCCTTGCAGATTTCTCCTTTGGGGACAGATCTGGACAAATTTTCTTTACGCTAACTCACTGGATTCCCCTGGGAGTCAGAGAATTAAGCTTAACATCTTTTACATTGTAGGTACTCTGTAATGGCAGGGGAGGCGGGGGCTGTCGAATCTTTCCTCCAGGCTGGTTTAAAAAGGTGACAAGGTCACCTATAACGTAAAAACTGGTGAATCTCTACTCCCTTAGGGGAAGAGCAATCCAATGCCGCAAAACTATACCATATCCATCATGCCCTGATCAGATTGATTTTTCCAAGCCCACAGGTCCCCTGCTGAGTATCGCTCAGTGGGAGACAGCCACGGGGCAGCCTATTAGCCTGGCGGAGAGACGCCTCTGGTGGGAAAGTCAGCCCTGGCCTTCCCCTCTATTCTAGTTAGAGTAAGTTGGTTTCTACTTATTCAGGTTGTGTTTGCTTGTTATGCTAACTCAATTACAATACACTGGCTCCCAAGTTATACTTTATTTCTTAAATGTGCCTTTGTGGCTCTGTTCCCTCACCAATTGCAGTTCTGCCAATTTGTCACACTTTCTCACCCCCTAAGGCTTTAGTAAGTGGGCTGGCAGCAAGGTACCATTCATGAGCTTACTCCCACTCGAACCTACGGCTCCCCTGTAAATACCAAATCTCACTCCCAATTCACCCCTTCTACCTATTCTGCAAGATTTCCCCAGACAATATACCCCAACTGGGTCCCCTATCTCCCGTCTCTTCATTTATGGTGCATCCCCTCTTAGACATGTAAGAGAAGCAATAACCTCTCCAATCAGGTCCAGTAGGTTTAACAGGGTATTTGGTTGGGGTAGCCCCCTCTGTGACACACACCGTAAACCACTACGTGGGTTGCTCAGCTGTCTTCTCACATCCCGAACCGCCTCGCAGCAGCACAGAGTGATCTCTGGTGCCGCACCCAGACCGACACAAACAATCGTCAGGGCAGCTGGTCTCCCCTGCCGGCCGGTCTCACACACCCTCAGCGGTTCTGTTCCCCCCACCCCCCTCCATTACCCCTCCCCCCCAGAACCTCTTTCTCTTCTCGCCCCGGACCCCCACTTATAGCACAGCCCCTAACCATATTTTTGACGGTCACATTCACACACCGTTCATACACAAATCCCAGAATGGGGGACACGGGTAGGACTCCCCGCCCTTCCAAACTGAACATCATTTCCTTAAACGTTAGAGGCTTGAACATACCTGAGAAACGCTCCCAACTCCTGCTATTTCTTCGAAAACACAAAGCAGACGTAGTTCTCCTTCAGGAGACCCATTTCAAAACAAACAACATTCCTAAACTCACAAACAAAGACTACCCAACTGTATATCACGCACCCAACCCTCTGGCCAAATCCAATTTTAATAGCCAGACATACGCACCTAAATATCACAGACACTGTAATAGATGTGAAGGCCAGATACATATTCCTCAAAGGATATATTCTGAACAGACCTATCACATTAGCAAATGTCTACAGTCCCAATACAGCACAAGTAAGCTTCTTTCGAGACCTGACCACTAAACTATCTTCCTTCCAGGAAGGTTATCCTCATCCTGGGAGGAGACCTGAATGTTGCTCTAAATTTGTTGGAAGATGCTTCCAATGGCACGTCAACGCTCCCCTATAAGGCTCTCAAGCAAATCAAAACACAACTGCAGACATTGCTACTCCACGACACTTGGCGTGCCCTACACCATAACGCTAAGGACTATACCTTTTACTCCTCCCCTCACAAAAAGTATACCCAAATTGATTATCTATTCGTATCTCAAAGCGATCTTCCCTTTCTTAAAGCAGCTACCATAGAGCCTTCATTCCTATCGGATCATAACCTGATTACAGCCTCCTTCATCTTCCCCGAGCGCACCCACTCGTTTGCCCAGTGGAGACTGGACCCCTCCTTGCTAACCGACCCAGCAAATCTCTACAGCCTCCTTACAACCCTCCAAGAGTATTTCTTAAGGAATGACACCCCAGACTCATCACACCTTTCCCAATGGGAGGCCCATAAGAGCGTTATAAGGGGGGAACTCATTCGTATGGCCTCCAACTGCAAGAGGGCCCAACAGGCGCAGATGGACACCCTCTTGAAACAAATCTACTCTTTGGAACGCACCCACAAGCTCACACACGCTCATAGAACACTCTCGGATTTACAATCAGCTCACGCTCAACTAAAGGAGGTTTTGGATAAGAAAATCAGACGCAATGCCACACTCTCACATAAGCTCTTTTACGAGCACAGCAATAAAGCAGGCACATTTCTTGCCAGAGCCCTACAAAATAAAAAAGCACAACACATGATTCACAAAATCCGCACCTCACATGGGAAGCTTATCACAAATAACAAAGACATAGCCAACCACTTTGCGGATTATTATAATAAACTTTACAATCTCCCGCCAGAACATAACCCCTACCCAGGTCAAGACACCCGCGAGGAAGCCTTGCGGGATTTCCTCAATCAGTATAGCCCTACCCCCATCTCCGACCAAATTGCAACCGACATCAACGGTCCAATTAACGCTGAAGAATTCGAGACAGTCATAAGCCAAATGAAGACAGGCAAAAGCCCTGGCCCTGATGGTCTCTGTCTCTCATATTATAAAACTTTCATAAAAGATTTGTCAAACCCCTTCCTCCGAGCGTTTAACCAATTATCCCAACCATTCAATCCATCAAATAGCCTACTTGAAGCGCATATCTGTGTTATCCCCAAGCCAGGAAAGGACCATGAGTCGGCGTCCAATTACAGACCAATATCTCTTTTAAATATTGATATTAAAATATTCGCCAAAATCATAGCTAATCGTATCCTCCCACTTCTACCATCCCTTATTTCTACTGATCAAGTGGGCTTTGTCCCTGGGAGGGAGGCTAGGGATAACACCCTGAAAACTATTCATATCCACCATTGGCTCTCCAGTACCAAAACCCCCGGATTCCTACTATCTTTAGACGCTGAGAAGGCATTCGACAGGCTAGCCTGGGACTACCTATCCGCAACATTTCACCGGATCGGCTTTAAAGACCAGTTAATAAGTTTTATAATGGCCCTATACTCAAACCCTAGGGCAAGAGTACGTGCCAACGGCAGCCTGTCGGACGCCTTCTCAATCAGAAACGGTACACGATGCCCTTTGTCTCCTCTCCTCTTCATCATCACTTTGGAACCCTTCCTGCGGAGAATAAAACAAAACCCGGACATTAAAGGAGTATCCATTAAGGACAGG
Source organism: Glandirana rugosa (assembly GCA_018402905.1). NCBI lineage: Eukaryota > Metazoa > Chordata > Amphibia > Anura > Ranidae > Glandirana > Glandirana rugosa. Next base: position 42,248 of record BLSH010505511.1, read on the forward strand.
CAATTTAAGTTAGCGGCCTATGCTGACGATATTCTCCTTTTCCTTACGCACGCCCATGTCTCCCTCCCAAACCTACTTTCAGACCTCCAGGCCTTCCAATTTATTTCTCACTTCAAAATTAATTTTAACAAATCTCATGCCCTCAACATCACTCTCCCTGAGACACAATATAGAACCTGCAGAGATAACTTTCCCTTCAAATGGAAATCTGACTCCTTAACCTACCTGGGCACCCAGATTCCCTCCAAGCTATCCCAAATATATGAGAAAAACCATCTCCCGCTTCTGAAAACGATCACAGAAGATTTAAAACATTGGGACAGGGCCCACTTCTCGTGGTTTGGTAGAATGGCCATACTAAAATTGAACATCCTCCCCCGCGTACTATACTTACTACAAACACTCCCAATAGCACTTCCAAAAACTTTCTTTCAGACCTTAATGTCAAAAAGCACGGACTTTCTTTGGGCGCGCAAACGGGCTAGAATTAAATTCTCCCAACTCTCGAAACCCAAACCTAAAGGCGGCACAGGCCTTCCCAATATCCAACTATATTACTGGGCCTGTCATCTGCAACGTATTGTAGATTGGCACGTCCATCCCCTAACTAAAGACTGGGTCTCCTTGGAAAACACATTCTCCACGATCCCCACTAATCACCTTCCATGGATTAAATATAAACATGTACCAAAAGAAGTATTAAACCATCCCCTGATAGCCCCCACTCTAAAATGGTTCAACTTGATGCAACGTAAATTCAACCTGTCCAAGACCCCGGGACCACTTACCCCATTACTTCACAACCCCGACTTACCTCCGTGGGTTATCCCACTTCCCCCTCCCGGTGACAAGCCGTATATAGGCATACGCATACACCACATTTCCAAGGACGGTAACCTCCTCACAAGAGAACAACTGAACCACACCTTACTTCCAGAAAGGCAAGTGGACCCCTTTGGTTACTTGCAAATCAAACATTTTTTCAAGAGCATCCAACACTCTGTGAACTGGTCTGGTGACCTCTCGGCCTTTGAACAGCTATGCCTCTCCAACGCGCCATAACGCCATGTTATATCTGCGATTCATAACATGTTGTGGGAAACCAGCAGAGCTGATGAGGGGCCGGCTTGTAAGGCGCGGGCCCAGGTTCTCCAACTCAGTCTCACAGACAAGGACTGGGAAGTTATTCACCTCCAGGCACATAAAGGCTCCATTAATGTATCCATACAGGAGACCAATTATAAAATAATAATGAGATGGTACCGCACCCCTTCCCTACTCCACAAGTTTAACAAAAATTTATCTGACACTTGCTGGAGATGCTCCCTCTCCCCGGGAGACATGTTGCACATCTGGTGGGCTTGCCCCCGCATACAACCATTCTGGAAAATGGTCCATGCCCACATCAAACACATAACCACACACGACCTGGACTTCACCCCGGCACAATTCCTACTTCATTATCAACCAAATAGTACACACACCTATCGGAAATCCCTAGCCTTAATGTTGGTCAACGCTGCAAGAGCTTGCATCCCGAGATTGTGGGGTACTACTGACCCCCCCTCACTAAAGACCTGGTTTACCCGCATTAACAAATTCGCGGAAATGGAGGAACTCATCGCAATCGCTCACAACATTCCACACAAGTTCTACAAAAAATGGGCACCCTGGATACATTACAAAACCACACCAGATTACATCTCAAACTGTGAACATCCCCGTCCCTAAAGCGTGTACCCAGACTACATTGCACGTGACCCCCCCAGCGGGAACCCAAAACAGGCTCTGACACACCGACTCCCAGTATTTAAATTGTGTCAGGCATTTCAGACATGATCCCCCCCCCCCATTAGCATAGGAGTATAAAGATAACCCTATCTATCCTCAGCCACTTGGATAGTCGTATAGGTCTCACTCATATACTATACCCCACAGGTACTTGGTGGCCGTCTTCCCCCACTATTCCGGCAGGAGTCTGTCTTTCACCCCCCAGTACTCATATCACCCCCTCACTCCCATACCCCCTCTACTTTACTCATCCCAATCAAATTCAGCTCCCTCCCTTACTCCTTTTCCCTCTTTTTTCCCCGCTGAGGGCAGGTGTGCTGGTCCACACCTCCCCATTATGCTCTGTCAAGATGCTCGCAAGATGCTCGCAAGTTAACAACACCAGACCCGCATCGGTGAGACTCCCGAGGAGCAAGGGACGCTATTTACAGGTCGGTTATGGCACACGGAGGGGGGAAAACGGCCGGCAAAACAACCCCCATACTCGAGGCCTTGTCCCGCGGCTCAGCCAAAATGGCGGCCACCCACAACACACGCCGCTACGATCTGCGGCCCTCAAGCAAGTATTCCACAAGCCCATAAACAGCTCCAGACTCTCCCTGGTCTCCCTGAGGACCTAGAACCTGATATTAGTGTGGACACCGAACAGAGCTCCCCTCTCTTATCTCCTACCATAATGCAGCAGTTCGAAGCTATGTTAAACAAAGCTCTGAAACAGACATCAGAGCTTATCACAAGCAACCTTACTAAGGAGATTAGAGAACTGGGTTCACGCACAACTGCCTTAGAAGACAGGATGGATGAAATAGAAGTTGGTGCACAAGAACATCTTGCTGCAATTGAAAACCTGAAGGAAGAAAATCTCACTTTGTTGTCCAGATTAGAAGAATATGAAAACAGAGCCAGAAGATCTAATCTCAGGATAAGGGGCATACCTGAGGTTGTCATTGATCTGCAATCTACTATTACAGCACTGTTCCAAGAGCTAAAGCCAGCCCTACCTATTGAACGCCTTGAAATGGATAGGGTGCATAGAGCCCTTGCACCTAAGAAACAAGATGGACCACCACGCGATATCATCGCCAAATTTCATTATTATCGAACAAAGGAGCAACTTTTGAATGCTGCCAGAGCAAAAGGGGACTTAACATTCCAATGCTACAAATACCAGATCTTCTCAGATCTATCTCCCCTGACAATTGCCAAGAGGAGGGAGATGAAACCCCTGCTCCACGAGCTACAACAACGACAAATAGTATACCAGTGGGGTTTCCCTTTCTCTGTGAGATTTACATATCAAAACACCAAACACAGATGTAGATCTCTAGAAGAGCTTCAACTTACCCTACAGAACTTCATATTCTGGACTCACCTACACCTTCAGGAGCCTCTCGCCGCAAAGCATCCACGTTCTCTCCAATCAAAGCATCTATGTCGCCAAACAGACGCGGGAACTCCCACGCACATAAGAAAAGTCGCCCAAACCCAATCCAACCCGACCAGGAAGACTCCATGGACTGAGCCCAAGCCCTAGTCTCTCGGGCCTTACCCCGCAACCACACGTAACTTTCCTGTTGAGCTGGCATCACCGGCATTTACTAACTAGGGGATAGTGGGGCCTCCCCCCCCCCCTCCCCTGGTTCTAGTCCTCACCAGATAATTTTCCTCTTTGTTTTGGTTTTTTGATTGGTCAAATATCACAATGTTATTTTACCTCTAGTTAAATACATACTTTTACTTTATAGGTACCCCGCTCTGGCCCATCACCTGTGGGCCTGAGCGAGATACACAAACCTTTACCTGGGCCTCACCATACCCTACATCTGGACTATTTGAGCCTTAACACAGATTATGGCAAAGGGTATGCGGTTTACTCTGACCAATCCTGTATACTAAGGTAATATTTCATACATGAGGGATAGATAGCGATGCATTATTTTTCTATGCACACATTGTACAAAATGCATACTTACCCCTCAGGATAAGGAAAACAAGAATGAAAGAGTTTTCTATTTCGTTTTTCTCTCTCCATGTTTGCTGTGTTGTCTTTGTTTTTATTTTTCCATTTCCATAGGTTACAACAGCTATTAGTTCTGGTACTGCTAGCTGTTCTCTAAAATATGAGTCTGACCAGTTCACATTAGCGGCTGTCTTTAGATGTTGTCTTAGTTTAACTGATTTACAAAGCCCAGTACCAGGGTTTCTATGCAATGCGCCCTCCTCGCTCTTTGCACTTGCCCACTCCTAATATGGGGGCTCTTGCAAACAGCGACCTCAGCTCGGTCCTGTGGGTGTTTAACCCATGCCGAGCACATAGTTTGATATTTTTCGCAATACACTACTTGTTGTCTGATGCTAATCTATTGTTTTACCTTTACCCCCTTTTTCTAGTTTCTGACTATTCTTGTCCACTTTCTCTCCTTTCCGCTGGTAGTGGCCTCCTAGACCAACTCACGTGCCCATCAGGTAAGCAACCATTGAGAAAATGTACACCATGGCCACCTTAAATGTAACTAACTTGAATGTCCAAGGCTTAAATGTGCCCCAGAAGCGTTCCAAAGCCTTCAAATTTTTCCACTCCCTGAAATCTCATATTGTTTGCATCCAGGAAAAACATTTCACCACTCGCCACATGCCGAAATTTTTCAGCCCACATTACCCACAAGTCTTTAATGCCCCTGCAAGGACTAAACAACGTGGTACACTCATAGCTTTTTATAAATCTATATATTCGTCAGCACACCACGGATCCTTGTCCAAAAGTTTTGTTTATTGAAAAAAATCCCATCACAGCAGATTGCAACGTTTCGGAGCCGCGCAGGGCCCCTTCATCAGGCATGTGATAAAGTGTACAGTGCAAAGGCAGTATATATATACATTAGTCACCAATCAAACAATGTGAAATGAAGTGTGCAGAAAGTGTACCCTCCCCCTCCCATTGTCACATGAACTCAGTCCCGCCAAAAAACACCTTTTAAAATCACTAATATGCCACAAATGGTTAATGTAGTGTCATCCAAAATGCAGTTAAATGTATCAGATGTATGGAGGCAGGGTTGCGTGCGAGACTTTAATAGCCGGTCGGGACCATCAGTGAGATGTCCCGATCGCTACTGTCAACCCTTAGGACCCAGGGGAGCCCCGTCCGGCAGGGAAGGTAGTCGACCAATCACAGCCTGCCACGTGGGCCGCCCATGCGCGCATCATGCATAGCGGCGAGAAACACCTGGGAGCGGGTTTGTCGTATCTACGGCAACCCGCGTCGCCAGGTTGATCACATGACATCTTGTGGTCAGGGGAACGTAAACAAGTACCGGAGCCAAAGAAGAGCGAGCAAGAAGAAGAGCGAGACAGCATCAGCATAAACAAAAGGCAGAGATACCAAGGGTAGTTAGTAAGGACAAGGAAGAAGAGGCTAAGGATCGACGCACAACTAGAAAATCTCAGAAAGATTGATAACGAGATACTGTCATACTCCAATAGACAGAAGCAGGCCAAACGTGATAAACTAAGATTGGTCAATCAGGACTATCAGGAGGGTAGGGTCTACCCTTGGCTCACAGGAATATCACGCCCAAAAAGGAGAATCCGCACACGCCCAACGGGTACACTCCACAGCCACTGGCACCCCTCGACTTCTGAAAGTGACCGCCCTACCGAGAATCCATCAACCGACAGTGAAGCCGGACCTCCAATAGGATCCACTGCCCTTGGAGGCACCACTAACAAGAACCTTTTTCCATCTGCCAGCGGAGACGAAGATCCAGGAGGGGCAAGAAGGGACCACGTGGCCCCACCACTACGCAGCAGCAGTCGTCGGGGAACCAAACGTGCCCGGTAATCAACCTCTCATCGAGACCAATCACCAACGGTGAGTTCAAACTTCTTTCTAAAGGCCTCTCCTTTTGTCCCACTAACAAACTAAACCTGTTTGGCTTTGAAGTAGAAATGTTCAGGTTTGAACGAACTTTGAAAATCAAACAATTTTTTCACTCCCAACATAACACACAGACTACGACAGTGCCGACTCTCTTCAAGCGCAAGAGCAAATTTATGCCTCCAGGACAATTTCACTCCATTGATAGCTACACACGAACTATTAAACATGAGGTATCTAGGAACATTTCTAAGAATACAAATAACAATTTGAGCGCAGATGAGTTTGCAGCATTAAAATCTTTGAAAAATGACAAAGAAATAATCATCAAACCGGCTGATAATGGCGGTGGTATTGTGGTTATGAATTACAGCGACTACAGAGATGGCATACTGTCCATGTTAGCAGACTCCAATAATTACATGAGATTAACGAGGGACCCCTCCCAGGGCACTAAGAATGCCCTGACGAAACTCATTAATATAGGACTTTTGAATGGCTGGTTAACCGAGGAAACTGCCAATTTTTTACATGATGACCATCCCCGTATGCCAGTTATTTATGGATTACCAAAAATCCATAAGGGCACTACACCCCTCAGATTTAGACCCATAGTGTCCGGCACGGGTTCCATTATTCAACCTTTGGCCCAGTTCATAGACTACCATCTACAACCCATCGTCAAGGGCCTACCAGCTTACATCAGGGATACAAGTGACTTTCTTGAGAAACTGAAACCCCTCTCCCCATTTCATGATAATTGGAGCTTTGCAACAATGGATATAACGTCACTATATACCTGTATACCCAATAGTGCTGGCCTACAAGCTGTTGGACACTTTCTTTCTAAACAGAACCTCTCCGGATTACCCAAGGACTTTATTATTGAATGTCTTGATTTCATTCTGACAAATAACTATTTTATGTTCGAGGGGAAAACATACACACAGATTCGGGGTACCGCTATGGGAAGCTCAGCGGCCCCTTCATTCGCCAATCTGTTTGTGGGCTTCCTTGAGGAGCGTTTTGTCTACAGATCCCCCCTATTCATTGAACATGTGGTTAAATGGATGAGGTATATTGATGACATTTTTCTTGTATGGTCAGGCAATGGGGAACAGTTCAGTGCATTTGTCGATTTTCTGAACAGTATTTTCTCTGGTATTGTATTTAACCCCGAAATCTCGAAGGACCGTATTCCATTTCTAGATGTGTTGATCATCAATACATGCGGGACCATCACCACGTCCCTTTACACTAAGCCCACTGACAGGAACACACTGCTGCACTTTCAGAGTGCACATCCTGCACACTTGCGCAAGAATTTACCCATCTCACAATTTGTGAGGGTTATACGCATCTGTTCGGATGAAAATTACATGAAAAAACAACTGGAGGTTAT
>BLSH010505511.1:60805-80695 GCA_018402905.1 Glandirana rugosa
TCCTCCCATAAACCATATGAAAGAAAGCTAAATACACAACAAGATAGCATACCTCTAAATAGCTAATCACCTAAATCCCAGTATAAACTCAGGGGCGTGTACTACTCGCTGGGGGAAAATTATCTTCTCTGGTATAATTAGTCTACCTAATCCTTACCCGGGCCCAAAAATAAACGTCGTATTATTCTCTGTTATCAATCAAGGCATAGGTACTCTACAGGTTACTCCTAGTCCATTGCCGAGAGACCTAGCGTATACGAAAACAACTCCCATTTTACACATCTAAATGCTTTTAAGAATAACTTAAAAGGATAGCGTGAGGAAAGACCGTTTTCCGAGATTACATTAGCCCACGACATTATACACTTGCATGACGATTGATCTCCAGGACCCAGCTGGATTTCGTTACAGCACCCGATTACATTAGAGCCTTTTGCCAGAAAGGAGTGCGATAGGAAAATTCAATAAGAATTTTCGTAAATCTACACATTTTACCCTCAACAAAAGCATATGCGATCCAGAGAGCCGTTACCTGATCCTCATTGGACATCTCATGGATACGGAACTAACTATTGTCTCTTATTATGCTGCAAATAAAAACCCGGGCCCATTCCTAATCCATCTGATTAATATGGTCTCTTCTATTAAAAGGGGGTCGCTCATCATGTGCGGGGACTCAAATATGACCCTAAATCCACTAATCGATAAATCTCCATACGATAGAACAACACATAAATCGAAAGAAAGTATACCAAATACCCTCCTCAAGAATAATTTAGTAGATTCCTGGAGGGAAGTCAATCCAACGTTGAGGAAATATACTCACTACTCCCACCCGCATAAAGTTTCCACTCGTATCGACCACATATTCGTTCAAACCAATCTCACTCCTGAACTCCTCCACTCCAAAATTATCCCAATCCCCTGGTCTGATCACTGTGCAGTGCATACCACTCTAGCTTCATTCCTAGAGCACATGACCGATCCTGGTCTCTCCCAGAATATATCCTGAAACACCCTTCGCACAAATTTGACTTGGAAGTGGCTCTTAAGGAATATTTTACACTGAAAAGGACACCAGACGTTAGTCCACTCACTTGTTGGGAGGCACATAAACCAGTAATAAGAGGGAAATTTCAGAGACAAGTAGCCTTACTAAATCGTGAACATCTTCAGCTTGAACAAAAACTCACCAGGGAATTTGAGACCTGTTTTAACGTCTTCACCCATTGTCCCTCGCCCCACAATAAAAAGGCCCTCGACCATGCAAGGTTGGCCTATGACCTCTTTTTAACAGATAATGCGGATAAATCAATAAGGCGGGCTAAACATAACTTTATCATGAAAGCGAACAAACCAGATACACATCTTGCACGTAAAAAATATCAATAAGCCGAACAAACCTATCCGATTGAAAATAGCTAGAGATAACCTGACCAGCAATCCAATAAAAATTGTTAGGGAATTTAAAAGCCTCCTAGCTAGACTGTATTGCTCCGAAGACAACTTCAATACCCTTCACGAATACATCTTCCGAACTTATCTGACTCCGAAAGAACTAATCTTGATCTTGATATAACAGCAGAAGAAATCAATTTAGCAATTAAAGGGCTTAAGCTCAACAAAAGCCCAGGACCAGACGGGTTTTCGGCTGGCTACTACCGCATGTTCTCTGAGATTCTAGCTCCACATCTAGCGGCGGCATTTAATAGTATATTAAAAGGTCATTCTTTTAGAAAGGAATCAACCATAGCCACTATATGTATGCTACCCAAACCACACACAGATGATACCATTAGTGCTAACTATCATCCAATCTCCCTATTGAACCTGGACATTAAACTCCTCACCAAAATATTAGCCACACGAATGCAGAAACTGATTGGCAGGATCATACATAAAGACCAGACCGGATTTATTCCCTATCGACAAGCGAGCGACAATGTCCGACGAGCTGTTCTCTTGGCCCATAACGCAAGATCGAGGCAGATCCCTGCCTGCTTCCTCTCAATAGATATAAAGAAAGCCTTTGACTCGGTATCATGGCAATACATGCAGTTTGTACTGAACAAATGGGGATTTGGTCCACAATTCCTAAAATGGATCATGGCAATCTATAATAACCCTAGTGCCTGCGTGAAATATGCTGGTTTTAAGTCTGATAGCTTTGATATCAAGAGAGGAACCAGGCAGGGCTGCCCGCTCTCCCCGCTGCTATTTGCTCTAATGATCAAGCCTTTGGCAATTCTAATCAGGAACTCACCAGAGATAACGGGCATTGATCTAGGAGGTTATCAACACAAACTCTGCCTCTTTGCAGATGATATTCTCATATTTTTGTCATCTCCTATGGTATCAGGTCCTAATCTCCTTCCAATTCTTAACAAATTTGCTTCCATCTCAGGATTACAAATGAATTCCAAGAAATCAGTACCCCTCAACATCTCTCTTACAGCAGTTGAAGTTGAGTCTCTACAAAACTCCCTCCCTTTTACATGGACATCTTCCTCGCTACACTACCTAGGCATACATCTTACTGCAAACCATACAAAACTATTTTCACACAACTACCCTAGGTTATTAAAACAGGTAACTAATATGCTGTCACAATGGAATTCCCTGCCCATTTCCTGGCTTGGACGTATAAACATAATCAAAATGGCGGTTCTCCCGAAATTTCTGTACCTATTTCGAATCCTCCCAGTACCGGTCCAGGCCTATTTCCTTAGGCTCATTCAAAAACATATAATGAAATTTATTTGCGGATCTGTTAAACCCCGAGTTAACAGACAGATTTTATTCCTACCTAAACTTAGCGGGGGACTAGGGGTACCCCACTTTGCCAAGTACTATAAGGCAGCTCAAATAGCCAGCCTAACAAAATACCATGCAATCCATGAGATACTTTTGTGGGTAGGCATAGAATCTGTGGAAGTAGACCCTCTGTCGTTATCCAACTTCCTCTGGCTCCAACCCTCGGATCGCAGATTAATCAAAAACCCAATAATCAAACACTACCTCTCCGTATGGGATTCACTTAAAACAAAATTTCAACTACAGTCACACCACAACCCTATGTTATCATTTATGAAAAACCCGGCCTTTCTACCTGCGTGGGAGTCTCCCTCTAGATTTAAACAATGGGCATCTCGGGAACTACTTAGGCTTTATCAATTATCCTCGAATAAAGAAATAATCCCTTTCACAACACTAGTTAATAGATACCAAATGCCCAACGACCAAATATTCAATTATCTCCAGATCAAGCACTACTACGCCCAACTAGTCACCAGGGACTCCCAGCTAGACCAATTATCAGGGTTTGAACAACTTTGCAAAAAAGATCCTCACGCTAGAGGACACATTTCCCAAATCTACACGCAACTTATTTGCACTAGAGATGCCCAAATACCAAATTATGCGCGGGCATGGAAGACGGACTTTGAATGTCATCTCACTTTGGCTGATTGGTCAGCGAGCTGGTCTGCTACCAGGTCCGCTTCTTATAGCCTACATGCTATAGAAACTAATTATAAAGTCTTAATGCGATGGTACTTAGTACCAGCTCGCATCGCAAAATTTGTTCCCTCATATCCGGCAACCTGTTTTAGAGGCTGTTCGGAACCAGGAACGCACATACACATATGGTGGGCATGTCCAGTCGCACAAAAGCTATGGGGAGATATTTTCTCCATGGCCTCGCGTATGTTTGATACACAGCTCATAGTGGAACCAACCACCGCGTTACTTAACCACAAGCCAGAGGCACTAAACAACAAACAATTCAAACTATTCCTCCACCTCCTGTCAGCTGCCAAGCAAACTATCGCTAAAGCTTGGAAAACCCCAAGCTTACATATCCTAGAAACTAAAAACAGGATGACAAATTATATGATCCATGCAAAAATTGACGCCCGGGACAAAGATACGGATCATAAAGTTGATCGCATATGGCAGCCCTGGATCGATACATGCCTTCCTTCTGGTTTTGACATCAAGGTCCTTCTACCATGGTAGGGCCATATACTCCAAAGGAATGGGCTCGTGGGCGGTCGGGGGGTCTCTCCAGCGGACCATATCTTCCCTCCTTTCCTCTTCCCCTCTATCTCTATCTTTTCTTCCTTCTAGTTCCTAGCCATATCTCTCTCTACCTCTATATTTACTGCATACCTAACTACTGCATCTTGCTTCCTTTTTATACTGAGCCATTATTATCCAATTTTAAAAATTTCAAGGTGACTCAGATGAAGATGTTTCCCACTGACGTCTAAATTAAACAGGTTGTATTTCTGTAGAGCCAATCTGACAGAGGGTCTTGATCGGCTACATTGTGAGCACATAGATACCACCCCAGCGCAGTTAGGTTCCCATTAGGGGCACTGGGGGTTGTATAAAGCTGATTGAGTCCCAACTTAGGTTGATTTTTCACCAAATATCTAATATTGCTACAGACGTCAAAAGCTTCTTTCAGTAATCGTAATGATTGTTTATAATCTGTTTTGCCTTCAAATGTATTCTAAACTGTTCATTTACTATACAATGTGATTTGATGGGCATATGATAACACTCAATGCATGTACATTTCATTATAAAATCAATAAAAAACTTTAATCATAAAAACAAAAAACAAAAAAAAAAAGAAAATGCCATTTTTGGTAAAATGGTTGGGTAGGGACTACATGTGTCATTGCGGCTGGCTGGACGGGTGACACCACAGCTGGCTCGTTTGTTATGCTCCTTTTTCTTTGCATTACTGTAAGTGTGTTTCTATTCTTTAATAAATCTATTTGACTGATACAGGTTATGAGGCTTCTCCCTGCTTTGTACATGTTACTCTGATGAACGTATTCCATCTGACTCATGCTGTGCAGACATGCTTTTTATGAAACTCACACCTTTGATACTGAGTGCAGGCTGTCTATGATTTCTGTATTTCGTTTAGGTAAGAGATCATCTGCTTTTATTTGGGAGCACATCTTGCCACATTGAAGCACCTTTTGGAGTGGTTGCACATGGCGGAGCACCCAGCACGTTACTTTGTTCTCACTTTTTTGTTGATTCATATTGCACCTTTGCACAGAAATGTAACACTTGTAGTTTATTGAGCCTTTATATCCAACCTAATTTGTCATAATTCATGCAAGGTTGAATTTATGTGAGTTCCATTTAAAGGAACAGCGCACCATGTCATTGTATTGCTCTATTGTTTTTTTGCTAGATTAATTCACAGTTGATTGTCACATATATTTAAACTAACAGCACACCCTTTTGTTCTTTCTTTTATATGTATTCCTTATCCAGGATTTGAGTCACAGCAATTCTATAGGTGTTTAGCGCAAAATATTCTTTGTTTCTTGAGTATATCCTATTCTAGTGTACCAAAGAAACAAGTGCAGACTAAGTGCAGATTAAAAATGTTTTATTGTAAAAACAACAATTAGCAACTCACATGGAGGAGGTTATGAAAAGCTCATAGGGGAGACGGTCCTGTAGAAAGTTCCTCAGTTAGACATCCAGAAGGCAGGAAGCCATTGGCCTGACCACGATCACAGTCAGGGATCCCTGTCAGATGGAATACCTGTGGGAGACTCAAAGTGAGGCTTTGTTCTGTGGTTCCTGAGGTCCTGGGGTGATGACATCACTGGTATGCGGCGTGTTATCTGAGCCTTGGTGCTGCGAGTGGCATGGCAGCCATGCGCTTTTATCAAGCTACTATATAGGACCAGGGGGTTGTATTAAAAGCCTAATGTGAAGGGCGTGGCTGGTAACACAGAGTGGCCAGGGGAAAGGGGAGAGCTTGAACAATGATACACACACAGCAATAGCATTGCAAAGAGAGGAAATGTGTATGGCGATAAAACAATTCCTATACACCTGAATAATATAGCTCTGACTCACTGGTTATAGAGGATATATATTAAAGCATTCTGTATTCACAAGAAATATTGCATCAGTAATACAATAATCAATGGACATTAAATAAATAAGAAAATAATATTAGATGTATATACAGAAATATGTAGCTCCATATGAAATTATTAAAGAATTCTCTGGACTCTTTAATTCAGGGTGGCAAATATTCTATTTCCAACATTTACGGCCAGCTTACCCAACTCCAAATATCTAAACGATCTGTGCACTAATTTCATCCCTGGAGTGCAGTTCTAAACTCTGAACTAGCACCGGAGCAGATCCTCTTGGGCTACAAGAAGATTTGCTCGTTGATCAAAGCAGAAACCTGGAGGGAAACACAGTTTAAATTGGCCCATAGGGCATACCTTCCTATGATCTTCACCCAGGATATCCCGCGCCAGGGCATCTGTCCGTGGTGTTCTACCCACAGGCCTACACTCTACCACAGACTCTGGCAGTGCACCTGCATCTCTCAATATTGGGACAAAATTTTGATATACATTGAGAAAGTCAGCGGATTTACCATATCAAAAGACCCCCTCCTCTGTCTATTCAGCGGAAACCCCTCACAGCCACAAGTAACACCACCCACAAACACTATCCCCAACTGGATACACTTATGTCTCCTGGCGGCGAGAAGAACCATCATGCAATCATGGGTGTATCCAACGCCACCCACTCTGAACCAAGTGAAACAAGCACTCCTCTCCCTTCTGTACCTCGAAAAACAAGACACCATCAACATGAAACATCAAAGGACCAAAAGCTTCTTCTCGAGATGGAAAAAATTCATAGAATATTCTTTCAGTCCCACTGAAATAGACAACTTCATGGACTCATTCAAACTCACTGAGTGGTACCTGAAGGCAGACCTGGCCAACTCACTAGGCAAGCTCAAAATTCGGGATAATCCCCAATAATCTATTAGACAGCAACTGCCCTAGCGCTTCCCCCCCCCTTGACTTTCCATAAGAGGCTTAACTATGTTCCTCTTCACAGTTAGTACTTTGAGATTTCCTAGGTATGGGATGGTCCCTCTCTTGAAAACCCCTTCTTCCATAGTATCACCCCCACCATAAGCTGATAGCAATGGACACAGTGCAACAAAACAAAACAAAACAATGAATATAAAACGTGGTATATTAAGTATTAAACTAGTCGATATAAGCGACATATGTCTTTCATCATCGGCTGTGCCTTAGCGCTACCAAATAATGTTCAACTTTGTTTACGTTTAAACCCAAAACTTATGCAATGTATACTATATTCTACAACTTGATCCTTTCGAGGATATTTTTGTAATGACTGAAAAAACCAATAAAACATGTTTTAAAAAAAAAAAAGAATTCTGAAAAAAATCACGAGGGGTTCAGACAAGGTTACAAAGGTTAAATTCATAAATGAAAAATTACATACAGAACGCTATCTATTGTATCTGATATTCTAGTGTAGTGCACCCCCTAAGTGGCCACAAGTAGATTGGGATCCCCCAACCTGCACAGCCAGGCACATCAAATCTTCAGAGACACACTTGAGTCAGAAAACAGTCCAGCACTTTTTGTTTTTTTTGAGGGATTAAAACTTGGATAGGGATTGGGAAATTATGGGATGCCCACTTGACTTCAAACAACTTCAGGGACAACTCTTCCTATATACACTCTATATACACTCCTTCTCTTCCTCCAGCACAACTAACTTGCTTGCAGAACTGCAACTGGCACACTGTTTGTGGATCTGACAATAAGGCACTCGGTCAGATTTTAGCAATAGCCCTTTACAGGCAGGGACCCATCTTTATGTGAGCAGCAAATTCAGAGTCCAGCATACATCCCTGTGGCTACTGATCCCAGCACCACCTCTTCAGACACTGCCAAACTGCCTGGCTGCAGCTGACCTTTTCACAGAAATCACCCAAATGGCCCTGATAACAAGTTTACATACCCTGGAATGTTTGGCCTTGGTACTGACACAGAAGGTGGAACACAAAGGTTAAAATGGCTATTAATGGTAATTTCTCACATGTGGGGCTTTTTAAATCACAATTATTGTCTGTGTATAAATAGACAATGAGTGTGTTAGCTCTCACATGGATGCCCTAAGCAGGTTAGATACTGAGCCATAAGGAGGTAGAAAAGAACAGTCAAAAGACCTGCATAACAAAGTAATGGAACTTTATAAAGATAAAAAAGGATATAAAAAGATAATCAAAGCCTGTAATATGCCATTCAGTACTGTTTTATCGCTTATTAAGAAGTGGAAAATGTGGGGCTCTTTTGATACAATATAGTGAATTTGGTGTGGAGTTATTTACTTTAACCACTTCAGCCCCGGAAGGATTTCCAGCTTTAGGACCGGAGCCCTTTTTGCGATTTGGCGCTGCGTCGCTTTAACTGACAATTGCGCGGTCGTGCGGCGTTGTACCCAAACGAAATTTGTGTCCTTTTTTTCCCACAAATAGAGCTTTCTTTTGGTGGTATTTGATCACCTCTGCGTCATTTCTGATCGCCGATATAAACAAAAGAAGAGCGACAATTTTGCAAAAAAACCCAAATTTCTTACTTTTTGCTAAAATACAAATCCAAAAAAAATATATAAAAAAACATTTTTTTTCACCGTTTTTGGCCGATTTATATTCTTCCTCATATTTGCGATAAAAAAAATCACAATCGGCGTTTATTGATTGGTTTGCGCAAAAGTGGTCGCGTTTACGGATGATGAGAATTATTTTTTGGGGTTTTTCATTTTTTTTATTTTTTAGTAGTAATGGCGGCGATCTGCGATTTTTAGCGGTACTGCGATATTTCAGCGGACATGTCGGACATTTTTGACACTTTTTTGGGACCATTGGCATTTATACAGCGATCAGTGCTATAAAAATGCACTGATTACTGTGTAAATGCCATTGGCAGTGAAGGGGTTAACCTGCAGGGGGCGCGCTAAGGGTTAACTATGTTCCCTGGCCGTGTTCTAACTGTAGGGGGGCTTGCCTAGCTGGGGAAGGGAAGTGGTCACAGCCTTCACTTACAGGAAGGCTGTGATCACAGCCCTTCCCCCTCACACAGAGCGGAGGTCCGTGTTTACTTACACGGACCTCTGCTCCTTCACTCCGGGGGGGGCATCGCGGGTGGCCGGCGGCAATCGAAGCCGCCGCACCCGCTCCCTGGCCCCCCCCAAACACAGTGAGCGCGCGCGCCTCCGGTGGTGCGCGCGCGCTCACAGTGGCTCTGTATCATGCCCGCCGTCGTATGACGGCGATTTGCGTTACAGAGCCACTTTGTCGCCGTCAATTGCCGACCAGCGGTCGGCAAGCGGTGAAGATCATCACAAAGGACAAGGGGGCACTCTTTACGTCTAGAGAAAAAAAGATTTCATCTACAAATACGGAAAGCTTTCTTCACAGTAAGAGCTGTGAAAATGTGGAATAGACTCCCCCCAGAGGTGGTTTTGGCCAGCACGGTTGATTGCTTTAAAAAAGGCCTGGATTATTTTCTTAATGTAAATAATATAACTGGGTACTAACATTTTTAGGTAAAGTTAATCCAGTATGAATCTGATTGCCTCTTGGGGGATCAGGATGGAATTTTTTCCCCCGTTATAGCAAATTGAATCATTGGCTTTGCTGGGGTTTTTTGCCTTCCTCTGGATCAACTGTGGGCGAAGGATTGTATATGGGATTATTTGGTTATACGTATATAATTTTTTTTTGGTTGAACTAGATGGACTTGTGTCTTTTTTTCAACCTGACTAACTATGATACCAAGCCGAGGTCAGGTAGACCAAGAAAGATTGCAGCCACAACTGGCGGAAGAATTGCCCAGGATACAAAGAAAAACCCACAGGTAACCTCAGGACAAATACTACAGGTTGCGAAATCTGGCTAGTTGTCAGTATTCCTACTTTTCCCACACTCCTTTAGCACACTCAAGGATTGAGCTTGCCCTGGGAAATCATAATGCCCTGAATTTTATATCTAGCATAAATTACATGCCCAGAGGCCTTTCTCATCACTCTGCGTCTGGGCGGAAGTTATCGTCCAGCAGAATGGAAAATAGACCCCTTTTAGTTTGAGCTAACACCAAGCCAGAGTTGGTGTTGATATTATTAACCACTTCAGCCCCGGAAGGATTTCCCACTTTAGGACCAGAGCCCTTTTTGCTGTTCGGCACTGCGTCGCTTTAACTGACAATTGCGCGGTCGTGCGACGTTGTACCCAAACAAAATTTGCGTACTTTTTTTCCCACAAATAGAGCTTTCTTTTGGTGGTATTTGATCCCCTCTGCATTGTTTCTGATTGCCGCTATAAACAAAAGAAGAGCGACAATTTTGCAAAAAAACAAAACAAATGTATTACTTTTTGTTAAAATACAAATCCAAAAAAAATATAAAAAAACATTTTTTTCCATCGGTTTTGGTCGATTTATATTCTTCCTCATATTTTTGGTAAAAAAAATTTGCAATCGGCGCTTATTGATTGGTTTGCGCTAAAGTTGCCGCGTTTACGGATGATAAGAATTCATTTCTGGGGTTTTTTATTTTTTTTTTTACTAGAAATGGCGGCGATCTGCGATTTTTAGCAGTACCGCGATATTGCAGCGGACATGTCGGACCAATTTTGACACTTTTTTGTGACCATTGGCATTTATACAGCGATCAGTGCTATAAAAATGCACTGATTACTATGTAAATGCCATTGGCAGTGAAGGGGTTAACCTGCAGGGGGCGCTCTAAGGGTTAACTGTGTTCCCTGGGCGTGTTCTAACTGTGCGTGGGCTGCCCTGGCTGGGGAAAGGGGATGATCACAGCTTCCATATACAGGAAGGCTGTGATCATCGCCATTCCCCCTTCAACAGAACGGAGATCCGTTTTTACATACACGGACCTCCGTTCTTTCAGTGCGGGGGGGGGGCATCACGGGTAGCAGGTGGCAATCGAGTCCGCCCTACCCAATCCCTGGCTCTCCCCGAACACAGTGAGCGCACGAGCGTGCCTCCGGTGGCGCGCGCACGCTCACAGTGCTAGTTATCGCGGCCGCCTTCCTGTGATGGCGGTTCGCGATAACAAGCCACCTTGCCGCCGTCACGCTGCGGCGGGCGGTCGGCAAGTGGTTAAGGGAGTTTGTGGAGATGAATGTAGGTACTGTGGGTAATGTGGGACGCTCTAAAGGCCTTTTTTGTGGAGTATTAATACAGCAAATTTTGAGGATCAAGAGACTCACTAAAGAACAAGAGTCAACTATTATGGAAGAGGTGACATTGGCAGAAAGACAATATGTAGATGATCCAGCTCCTCCAGTATTATTACTTTTGGATCCATTAGAGAAACCTTTACAGGATAGGTTTCCTCAGATGGAGATGGCTAATAAAATTAAATATCTGGGGGTATATATAACAGGAGATCCTAAGCATTGTATTATTGATAATATAGCCTCCATTAACCACTTCAGCCCCGGAAGAATTTCCCATGTTAGGACCAGAGCAGTTTTTGCGATTCTGTACTGCATCACTTTAACTGACAATTGCACACGTTGTGCGGTCGTGCGACGTTGTACCCAAACAAAATTTACGTCCTTTTTCCCTCACAAATAGAGCTTTATTTTGCTGGTATTTGATCCCCTCTGGGTCACAAAAAAAAATAAAAATAAAATAAAAATGTCAGAATGCTGGTGCATGGAGCTCATGTGCAAGGATCCATTTGGCTTAGTAAACCACTGTGTAGACAGAAGAAGCAAGGGACCTCATACAAGATATTTCAACAAAAAGTAAAAAATAATAGGTAGTTAGTGGAGACTAGAAATGTTGGAATTGAGATAGAGAAGTATAATATCTAAAAGGAATGAGGGAATTGGATTGCATTATTTAACCACTTCAGCCCCGGAAGGATTTCCCACTGCGATTCGGCACTGTGTCGCTTTAACTGACAATTGCACCGTCGTGCGTCGTTGTACCCAAACAAAATTGACGTCTTTTTTTTCCCATAAATAGAGCTTTCTTTTGGTGGTATTTGATCACCTCTGTGTCATTTCTGATCACCGCTATAAGCAAAAAAAGAGTGCCAATTTTGCAAAAAAAAAAAAAAAAAACAATATTTCTTACTTTTTTGCTAAAATACAAATCAAAAAAATATATAAAAAAACAAATTTATTCATTGCTTTTGATCGATTTATATTCTTTCTCATATTTGTGGTAAAAAAAAATGCAATCTGCGTTTTTTGATTGGTTTGCGCAAAAGTTGCCACGCTTACAAACTATGAGAATTAATTTCTGGCGTTTTTTATTTTTTTTTCTTATTGGTAATGGCAGCGATTTTCGATTTTCATCAGGACTGAGGTATTGCAACGGGCATGTCAGACATTTTTGACACTTTTTTGGGACCACTGACATTTATACAGTGATCAGAACTTCAAATATTCCAGATGATTTTAGAACAGTGATATGGGTTCTCCTGGTTTTAATTTAAGTTTAACACACAGTTTCCAGATGATTGTAGAACAGTGATATGGGTTCTCCCGGCTAATTTATACTTTTTTCACACAGTTTGAAGATGATTTTAGAACAGTGATATGGCTTCTACCGTTAATTAATACTTTTCACACACAGTTTGAAGATAGTCCACATCCACCTCCATTTTTGATTTTTTTATGAAATAATTTTTTTAAAAAATGCTTTTAGTTATTTCCTTGTCCTCATTTCTTTGTAGGGCACTTGTACCACCCTTACCCCCATTTTCCTTCCTTTTGCAGACCTCTAGGACTTTCCAGGACTTTTTTACAGCAATTTTCAGAACTTTTAGTAAAATTACCAGAACCCCGGACCTGAACCTGGACTTTTTTTGAAAAGTCCGGGTTCGGGTCCGGGTTCCGGACACCCAAAAGTTTGGTACGGACCCGAACTTTACAGTCCAGGTTCGCTCAACACTACTCTGGATATGACGCTGAGCACGTGCACTCAGCTCCTTTGGTTGGTCATGGCGAGGCGCTGTTCTGAGTGGAACCTGTCCTGTTAATCTGCTGTATGGTCTTAGCCACCAAGCTGCAGCTCAGTTTCAGGGTCAGGGTAATCTTCTTATAGCCTAGGCCATCTTTATGTGGAGAAACATTTTTTTTTTCAGATCCTCAGAGAGTTCTTTGCCATGAGGTGCCATGTTGAACTTCCAGTGACCAGTATGAGAGAGTGAGAGCGATAACACCAAATTTAACACAGCTGCTCCCCATTCACACCTGAGACTTTGTATCACTAATGAGTCTCATGACACCTGGGGAGGGAAAATGGCTAATTGGGCCCAATTTGGACATTTTCACTTAGAGGTGTACTCACTTTTGTTGCCAGTGGTTTAGACATTAATAGCTGTGTGTTGAGTTATTTTGAGGGGACAGCAAATTTACACTGTTATACAAGCTGTACACTCACTACTTTACATTGTAGCAAAGTGTCATTTCTTCAGTGTTGTCACATGAAAAGATAGAACAGATTATTTAAAAAAAATGTGAGGGGTGTACTCACTTTTGCGAGATACTGTACATATATATATAGGGTAAAACACTCCTAGTCCCATTTTTTGCAACTGTGACATGTGTTAGTAAAATTGTACATATCACAACAATTACTTAGTGTATCTGGGTGGATTGCTTTTTTCAAGATTAATTAGAGTTTCCTTGGTTGGTATTGTAAGCAATATCTCCTGATTAGTATTGTTTTATTATAATAGGAATATACAGCAAACTTACCACTGCCCCTGATGATCACAGCGATACCAGATATGTGTACATTATTTGTTGTTTGTATCCGTAGTAGGGCCCAGAAACAATCTTGTTCTTTATTCTACCTAAAGGACACTGTTGCTGATACTGATTAAAAATGCTTTTTAAAAAAAAAAAATCCTACCCAAAATATACAGATCCTGATCTTTGACCCGCATCTTTGATCCTTAAATTGACCTTTGACTCTTACCTGGACACGAACACTAACCCTGGCACTGACCTATATCAAACCTTCATCTAGATTTTTCTTTCTTTATTTTTTCTTTTTTTCTTTTAAACATTTTTGTTTTGTTGACATTTTCTCCCCTGCAAGGAGAGAGAGATACATTGAGATTCACTACATCTGGTGCACACAGAATCTTTTGCAGCTGTGCATAGTAGCCAATCAGCTTCTAGGTTTATTATCAAAGCTTAATTGAACAAGCTGAAGTTATAATCTGATTGGTTACTATACACAGCTGCACCAGATTCTGTGTGCACTAGAATTAGAGGTTATTACAGTGATCTGATGACAAGTAAATGTGAGTCCCAGGTCCTGATGGTTAGTATAAGACTCAGGGTTCTCAGTGAGCACGCCCCCAGCACAAACACATATATGGGGCCTCACAACTAAAGACCCATTTCTGTGGGGCAGCATATATCTATACAGCCAGCACCAAGGGGTTACACTGTATCATATGTTTCTTTGTAATTGTAGCACATCCTACAACAAGAATGAAAAACATGTTTTACTCTTGCATGCAGCCTGGTTGACTATATAAGGTGTGAGCCCTCCTCCTGAACCATACAATATCAGGACACCCCCTGACAAAGCACCGTATCCCCACAATACTTGCCCAGTTTTTGTGGGGATTCGCAAGAAAGGGTCTTATCAGGATCTGAAAGCCCCTTTTAATAATATGAAACCCCCAGATGCTGCCCCTTGTTAAAAAGTATGGGGTACATAGTACTTTGTTAAAAAGGGGCGATTTTTAGAGATGTTATGGAAGATAAGTCCACAAGCTTTTGACAATGATCGGATTTGGTGCTGAAAGGGCAGGTCAGAGTCTAGGATTACACATAGTACCCCATCGTGATGGGAGGGACTGATGGTTGCATTATTGATTTTGATGGAAAGGTCATGTAAGGGGGGTGGGGATATTACCAGCTTGGTTTTAGAGAGATTTAGGATTTGAGGAAGTGGAGCGAAATCCATGCTGATATGAAATTAATTCATTGTATATTGATGCAACACAGGCTGTAACCAAACAATGAGAAAATATATAAAACATCAGTAGAATCAGCTGTAAATGTTCATAAAATATTACAGTGACAATGAAGAATTTCATTTTCTTTCTTGAGTTCTACAGAGAGAGCAAAGATGAGAAAAAGAGACTTACTTTTCACATACATAATTGCCTGGTGAACTAGTTACACCATCATACCCAAAATCTAAACGTGCTCTATAGTCGCTGCCCATGTGAACAGGAAATAATCCTCCGATAATGACCTCTCCCTCCTTGTAATATTCATACTCAAACCTTGGCATTACCGTATTAAGTCTACATTGAAGTGCTGAGCTCCAGGTCAATATGACTCCGTAGTATGCAATGAAAATGAGGAGTATCAGCAGATAACAGAAATAGAAGAGAGGAGAACATTTCATGGCACACAGCAGATCCTCTCAGTCACCGGCAGCTCTGCTCAGGAGGAGACACAATCACCAGACCTTTATACACATCGACTGACACCGATTTACACTACAGAACAAAGAATAGGAGAATAGTAACTTCAGTCTGAAAATATGAAATCTATATCAGGCCGTGTAACTCATATAATAAAGTTGTTTTCATATTTTATTTCTTATTTAGTACACTTTCAATAGTTAGATATAATTATGAATTTTCAAGTTACAATATACATTCCAAAGAAACATGTTTTTATGGTAAAATGACTCGCAGGATGCAATGTGAATGTCCAATAGGGGTGACTGAGTCATTCATAATTCACTAATTTGTTTTTGGACCCCCAAATTCACACTGCTAGCAAAAATCTACATCATCAATTGGTAAATCAGTAAAATAAGTTCCTATGGTGTTAAAGGAGTTTGGGGGGCATGCTGATTAAGAGATTGTATGTCTAGGAAATTACTGAACCCCATAGCATCCCATTGTACAGGATTGGAAGATCATTTCTGCAGTCTGTCTTTCAAAATAGGATGAGGTAGATAGTGATGACTAGGGATGGGCACAAACACAAGTTCGACCAGAACATCTACTGTTCGCTTGTTCAGGAAAATCCGAACATTATGGGGTGTTCATGGAAACTTTGCGCGCTCCATAATGTTTTCAAATGGTGGTGGAATGCCTGCCGCTGATTGGCCAAAGCATGCACATGACCTGCATGATTTGGCCAACCAGCAGGCAGCCTGCTGTGAGAGCCTTGATTGACTAAAGGCAGGATGCCTTTAGCCAATCACTGCACAGCAGTCTCAATCCACTCCCCACACTATATAAAGTCGCTTGTATAGCAGCTCTATGTAGTGTGTTGGCATTGTTAGTGAGAGAGCGTAGGTTCCCTAATACAGGCAGTTTAGATAACTAGCTTTAAAAAAGTGTTAAAAAAGGGAAAAAAATCCAAAAAATAGATGGCTAACTGGATATATAGTTATAAATCTAAAATATATCTGTCAGTTAGTGCAGACAGGTTAGTGTAGGGAAAAAACAATATATATATATATATATATATATATATATACGCACAGTGTACTATATATCAGTACATACGGTATATAGTACACTTGACGTGGTGTATTAAAATATATACAGCTTGTTTTATATATATATATATATATATATATATATATATATATATACACACACAGCGTATTGAGTGTGCACTATATATCTGTACATAAGGTATATAGTACACTTGATGTGGTGTTTTAAAATATATACAGCCTGGTATATATATACAGTATATACACGCATTGTATTGAGTGTGCACTATATATCGGTACATTCGGAGTGTATGTACGGTATATAGCACACTACTTGATGTGGTGTCTTCACATATATACAGTCTAGTGTATCCAGATATACACGCAGCGTATTTAGTGTATACTATATATCAGTGCATTCGGGGGTGTACAGTATATAGTACACTACTTGACGTGTTGTCTTCAAATATATACAGTCTATTGTATACAGATATACACGCAGCATTTTGAGTGTACACTATATATTAGTGCAATTTGGGGTGTACGGTATATAGCACACTACTTGACGTGTTGTCTTCAAATATATACAGTCTAGTGTATACAGATATACATGCAGCATATTGAGTGTACGCTATATATCGCTGCATCCGGGGGATTACAGTATATAGTACAGTGTAGTGTGATGCTAAAAAAAAATCATGTCAGGAAGGCCACAAAGAAGAGGCAGACGCTCCCAGGCCACTAAAAGAGGGCAAGCAGCCTCTGTGTCTTCAGTGAAAGGTGGTGGACATGGTGCATCCTCTGCAGTCGGGTCACGCTTGTCCTTTTTTTTGGCTGTTGGACATGCTATTGAGCCACAACATGCAGAAGAGTTGGTGGAGTGGATAACAAAGCCGTCCTCATCCTCTGTCACCCAGGCTCATACAAGTTTGCCTCCCAATGCATCTGGCAAAGCGACCTATTCCACTGGATCCTTGTCCACAGTGTCCTTCTGTAGCCCCACCATCATGCACGGCGGAGTCACCTGAGTTGTTCGACCATAGTGTTGGTTACATGCTCATGGAGGATGCGCAGCAGTTTGAAGGCTCGGATGTTGGTTCCCAGGTTGAAGAAGGGAGTAGAGTGAGCCTAGAGACAGGGGGTGCCACAAAAGGACAAGAAACTTGCAGCCATGTTCCCCCAGCTGCAGCTTGCTGCCAAGTTTTCTCCAGTGACGAGGAGGGAGGGGATGATGAGGACACGGACTTGGGTGTCTGAGAAAAGAGAGGAGGAAAGAGAGGAGGAGGAGGCCCAACTCCTGCAAGGCAGGATGTCCTCCAGGGGCCAGCTTAAGGGCAGCCACCCAATTGCATAAGCCCACAGAGCTCCACAGGTGATGGGGGCTGCTGCCTCCCCGCCGACTTCCAAAATTTGTTTGGTGTGGGCATTTTTCAGCACATGTGCAGTAGATCGCACCATTGCCATTTGTAATCTATGTCTGAAGTGGGTCATTGACATATGAAGACCAACCATGCAGTCTGTTGGCAAGAGTACCTGAAGAACCCACACCAGAAAACAAGGCAGACTCCTCCTTGCTCCTCATCTGGGATCTCAACCCCTACTATAGCCGCAGTCCTCTCCAAAACCTGCACTCAGAGGAATGAAGGTGTAGCAATGAGTGTCACAACTAGTATTTGCAGCCAATCTGCTAGCAGTACACCACCAGGCGAATTCAGCAGGCAAATATCCCTACCCCAGTTGCTGAACCGTAAAAAACCCCAGTTGCTGAACCGTAAAAAGAAATACTGTCCCAGCTATCCACATGCTCAGCGTCTTAATGCTAGCTTGGCCAAATTGCTAGCACTCCAACTGCTGCCTTTTCAGTTGGTAGACTCTGCCCTCTTTCGTGAATTTGTGGTATATGCTGTCCCACAGTGCCAGGTTCCCAGACGATATTTATTTTCATGAAAGGCCATTCCAGCTCTCTACCATCATGTGGAAGGCAATGTTTTGGCCTCGTTGAACAGTGCGGTCAGCAGTAGGGTTCATATTATCGCTGACTCATGGTTCAGCAGGCATGGTCAGGGATGTTACCTTTCCTTCACAGAGCACTGGGTAACTCTGCTGGCAGCTGGGAAGGATGCAGGACAGGGTTCAGTTTTGGAAATAGTTCTGCCACCACGCCTCCAAAAAGCTGGTGGTGATTTTTCCACATCCGCCCCCTCCAACCCTCCTCTTCTTCTACCTCTGTGGCCTCTTCTGCAGAATTGTCCTCTGAACCTACAGTGCTCCCTAAGCGTTCAAGGGGCTATGCAAGCAGTCAGGCTAAAAGATGCCATGCGGTGCTTGAGTCAGTCTGTCTAGGGGACAGGAGCCACACTAGAGAAAAGATTTTTTCAGCTCTGCGGGTTCAGGCTCAGAGGTGGTTGACACCATGGAAGCTTGAGCCAGGAATGGTTATATGAGACAATGGCTCCAACTTTCCCTCTGCCCTCCGACTGGGACAATTGACACATGTTCCATGCTTGGCACACGTCTTGAATTTAATGGCACAGCGTTTCTTAACCAGGTACCCAGGCTTACCAGATATCCTGAGGCAGACCAGAAAAGTTTATGGTCATTTCTGGTGTTTATATAATGCCAGTATCAAATTAAAAAGGATTGTTGCGCTAACCTAAAAGTGCATAAACTGCTAAATCCCAAACTAGCAAAGTAAACCCTTAGGTAAATAAAAAACAACACATTGCAGGAGCTTCCTAATGGCAGCCTAAGCCAGGAGCTCCGCACCCTCACCGGCCATCGGCGCCCCAGGCACTGTCAGCAGCCTCGCACAAACGGCTGAAAGGGACGAGCCTAGACCCCCGGGACTTCAGGAAGCCACAGGTACCCGAAGACTCGCATAGCGGGGCTTTCAGAGTCCGCTCACTCTGCTAACTCTCCCGCCCGGGTGTACCAATATGGCCGCAGCCGCTGCCTGACCTATACACGGACCTGGGAACCGAGGCATCCCCCGCGCTAAGCCCACCGAGCGGGACAGGACAAGCACCGTGAGCCTCACTAAGCTGAGAGACTCATTAAATATAATATTAAACTGCCTCCCAGCCCGTCTCTAGCCAATACAGCAACCGCTGGGTATACCAAAATGGCCGCGATTGAGGCCTAACGCCGGCTTTAGAGAGGGGACAGCTCTTCACACTCTCTGGACACACAGAATGGAGCCAAACTAATGGGACAATACCCTCTCTGCCGCCAATCTGACAATATTGGGCCCCCCCGGATCTCCAGCTCTATTGACTCTGGCCGGGTGCACCAAGATGGCCGCCAAACACCCCTATTAGACCAGCAGCACTGCAGATTTTAGGAGAGTGAGTAAACAGCCTCAACTAAGCACATTCTAAATGTCCTTTGGGCTTTATGCGACTGTTCAATACCCCATCATTAACTTTCTATAGCACCTATTGCAGGGTTCCAATGCTAGAAGATCTCTTGCCCATCTATTCAAAGAGACTGACCAATCCGACGCGGAAGATATGGCCTCAGCTAA
>BLSH010505623.1:0-16013 GCA_018402905.1 Glandirana rugosa
CCTGTGATGCTGAGCTGTATACTGTGTCCTGTGATGCTGAGCTGTATACTGTGTCCTGTGATGCTGAGCTGTATACTGTGTCCTGTGATGCTGAGCTGTATACCCCTGACAGAATATGTGGAATACAGGGGACAGATTGGGTGGATTCTATAAGGGGAGGAGCTTATTAGAAGTAGGAGGGGTCAAAAGGAAGGGCGGGGCCTGGCGCCCCCCATCTAAAAACTTCACCAGCCGCCACTGTCCCTGACCATGCCTGCTGGACCATGAGTCAGCGGTAATATGAACATTGTTGCTGACCGCCCTGTACAAGGAGGCCAAAATATTGCCTTCCACGTGACGGTAGAGAGCAGGAATGGCCTAACGTGAAAAGAAATGTATTTTTGTAACCTACACATTCCACAAATTAATGAAAGGGGGCAGTTGTAGTGCTAGCAATTTAGCCAAGCTAACATTTAGACGCTGAACATGTGGATGGCTGGGACAGTTTTTTTTGTGTTTTTTTTTATGGTTCAGCAACTGAGGTAGAGAAATTTGCCTGCTGAAATCAACTGATGGTGTACTGCTAGCAGATTGACTGCAAGTACTTGTGGCACACATTGCTATACTTTCATTCCTCTCAGTGCAAGCTTTTTAGATGACTGGAGGTATAGTAGGGGTTGAGATCACATATGAGGAGCAAGAAGTCCGCTTTGTTTTATGATTTGGCTCTTTCAGGTGCTGCTGCCAATGGACTGCATGGCAGGTCGTTATATGTCTGGTCAAGCATTTGGTGCCCAAGCGGCTGATGTTCTGGCCGTTCTTGATCTGCTTCAGACATAGAAGCCCTGCACCTGTGAAGCTCTGTTGTGTGATGCAATAGGGTGGCTGTCCTTAAGCTGGCCCCTGGAGGACTTCCTCCTCTCTCCTCCTCCTCTCTCCTTGTCACTGGAGCAAACTTGGCAGTATGCTGCAGCTGGGGGAACATGACTGTTAGTTTCTTGTCCTTCTGTGGCACCCCCTCTCTCTAGAATCTTGTTACTCACTTCCTCAACCTGGGAACCAACATCGGAGCTTTCAAATTACTGCGCATGCTCCATCAGCATGTAACTGCCACTATGGTCAAATAATTCTGATGGTGACTCCGTGCATGATGGTGGGGCTATGGAAGGAGTAACTGTGGACAAGGATCTAGTGGAATAGGCCGCTTTGGCAGCTCCTTTGGAAGACAAACTAGTATGAGCCTGCGTGACCGAGGATGAGGAGGATGAGGATGGCTTAGTTATCTACTCCACCAACTCTTCTGCATGTTGTGGCTCAATAACATGGCCAGCAGCAGAAGAAAAGGACAAGCATGACCCGCCTGCAGAGGATGCACCCTGTCCGCCACCACCACTTCTTTTACTGTAGACACAGAGGCTGCTTGCCCTCTTTTTTATGGTTGAAAATATTTTTATTGTTATTATAACAACCAGAATTTCACACATGCTGTTTGTTTCATCATACAAAGTAACATTTCTCACATATATATGCACCCTATATGTGGGTGTATGACAAACTATGATTAGCTTAGCAAACAGTGGTGAGCCATATAGCAAATTTTAGTGGGCGCCCCATCTCCCCCCCGCCCTTAGGAGGCCGGGGGAGCGAAGCACCTTCACCTATCCATGAATCTTGACAAGTCAGGTTCACACAAACATGGTTCTCAAGTGAGCCAAAGAATCAGCGAAACATATTGCGTAAGGTGTAGCATCTTGAAAGGAAACAAATGTATCAGTTAACCTGAGAGAGAGAGAGAAGAAGAGTTAGTGAGGAGAGAGATAAAGTAAGAGAGGAAAGAGAGAGATATATGTAGACCTCTGTAGAGGGATTAGCAGAAAAGATAAAAGGGTAGATAGAGAAAGGAAAAGGATACCGGGTACCGGGTGTCGAGTTTCCCCCTCAAAAAATGGGAAGGTCAAATTGTAAGGGAGACCACAGAGCCGAGATCATTGGCCTGCAGTGTCTTCCGGTAGGGGGATTGTCTGTAACCCTGGTTTAAATTTGGTGGACGAGGAGTAATGCATTCAAATTGTCCAAAGATTAATAAATCTGTCCCATTTATCTGTTTCCCTTGCCACCATCTCCTCCATTAGCATGATATAATTTATTACACTCACCAACATGGTGAAAGGGGGAGCTGAGGTAGTTTTTCAGAATCTGGAAATCAACTGCCTTCCTGCCGAAGGAAAAAACCTCAACAGACTAAACTTTTGGGTTTAGGCCCAACCCAGGAGAATGGATAGGAGAGCGATGGAAGGGGACAGTGGCAAAGGTTCATCATAAATTTCGGAAAATGTTTGAAAAATATGCTTCCAGAATGTGTTGATCGCAGCACATTCCCACCAGATGTGGAGATGCGTTCCTCTCTCCTGGAGACATCGCCAGCAAGTGTCCTGTATTTGGGGGAATATCCGGTGAATACTAGATAGCAATTTGTAGTTTTTCTCTTGTGCATAGCTGGAGATAGTTGATCTATGAGTGAAAAGAAAGGCCTTATGCCAATCCGTTTCCAACAGCTCCGTCCCCAACTCCCTTGACCAGGCTTGGGTAAATGCAGGCAAGGTGCTGTGTGTGTGCAATTGGATGATTTTATATATCTCTGATAGAGTGTGGCGGGGAACCTCAGGCAGAGAGCATAGGTGTTCGTATCCCTTCAGTGGTCTATGGATCTGTTTTGAATAGAAGAGGGTTTTACAGTACGTCTGAAGGTGAAACCCCGGTAAGCCAGTTGACTTCTGTTGGGTCCATTATCGGGCCTGCTACAAATGCCCCCCCCCCCCGAAGTAGGGCGGACAAAATGTCTTGCTCTGGGCCATGCTGTCCATTCATGCATGTCTAAAGTCGGTGCCATCCAGCTTTCCGGTAGGTCTGTATTATCGAAAAGAGGGGTAAGCGGACTGGGGTCTGATGAGAGATCGTATTTGCCCCTGGTCCTGAACCAAATTCGTAGCGTATCTATTGTTAATGGGGACAGTGTTTGCAGCTCTTTGTATTGGGGGTCACACCCCCATGGTAGGACACGTAGGTCCCATGGGGACATGTCTTGCTCCACCAAGCTGGAGGCTTTGGTGAGGGGACGAGGGAATGCGCGAGAGTACAGTAGAGGTATGGTAGATTTCAAAGTCAGGGAGTCCTGTACCGCCCATCTCTTTAGGTTGGCATAGAAGTTTATATGGGAACCTAGGGTGTTTCCCTTGCCAAACATACCTGATAGTCATTGATCGAAGGGAACGAAAAACAGCTGAAAGAAGATAAATGGGGAGCGTCTGGAATAAATACAATATTTTAGGGAGTATGTCCATTTTGAGGACACTTATGCGTCCAAACCAGGACATGGCCAGGGCTGATTTTGGTCAGTAGGGGGCCAAAGTTCATTGCGTAAATATTTGAGATGTGAGCAGGGATAGCCATGCCTAAATACCTGATGGCTGTAGAATTCCACTGGAATCTAAAGTTAGCCTTTAGAAGAGTGATGGTGCTCTGCGTGAGAGAAAGGTTCAGTGCCTCCGTTTTGGAGATATTCAGTTTGTAATTACTAAACTGGCCAAATATTTTTATCTCATGCAATATGGATGGAATACTGATGTGGGGTTGCGTCTCATACAGCAAGAGATCGTCCGTGTATAGAAAAAGTTTGCAGTGTGCTGATGGTGTTTGTATACCATAAACAAATGGGTTGTTTCTGAGTGCTTGGGCTAAATGTTCAATAGTTAGGGAAAACAGAAGGCGTGAAAGGGGGCAGCCCTGTCTGGTGCCATTTGCTATGGGTAGGGATCGCGAGTGGGTTCCGTGCACCAACACTGTCGCCGAAGGAGAGGAATAAAGGGCCATGATGCGACATAGCATTTTAGGATCAAGTCCTATCTGACTGAGGGTTTTCTGTAGGAAGATCCAGCTGACCCTATCAAATGCCTTCTCTGCGTTGCGCGAAAGAAAACAAGCTGGGATGTGTCTATTCTGGGCGTAGGAGATGAGGTGCAGGGTTTTGGTGGTGTTGTCCCTAGCTTCTCTCCCAGGGACAAAGCCCACTTGATCTCTGTGGACAATGGAGAGCAGGATAGGGGATAGACAATTTGCCAGAATTTTAGCATAAAGCTTTAAATCTACATTTAATAGGGAAATCGGCCAGTAGTTGCCGCAAATTGAGGGGTCTTTCCCCGGTTTGGGGAGGACTACTATTCGGGCTAGTAGGAAAGAAGGAAGGGGTAAGTGCGTCTCATCTATGGAATTGAAGGCTTCTGCCATTATCAGTGTCAGGAGTGGTGCGAATGATTTATAGATCCTTGGGGAGAATCCGTCCAGACCAGGGCTTTTGCCATTTTTAAGGCCCTTAATCACTTGTAAGAATTCGGTGTCTGTCAAGTGTGATTCTAGGTCTTCAGATTCCTGAGAAGAAATGGTCGAAAGAGTTGTGTCTTGTATATAGGTATCCATGTCCGGGTTACCTGTGTCGTCTGACCCAGGTGTCATGGCCGTTGAAGAGGGGGATAGATTATATAAAGCGTGGTAATACTAGCGGAACTCTTCTGCAAATTTCGGAATTTGCATACAGCTTCCCTTTGGTGGGCGAGTGGATCAAAGGAATAGTAGAGCGCTGTTGCCTAGGGTGTAAGACATTCGCTAAGTGTTTGCCGCACTTATTGGCTTGTGCATAGTGTCGGAATCTCCCTTTGTCTCTAGGTATTAGGGAACGGACCGAAAAGGGCCTAAGTAGATCCCTACGGGTATTTGACAGCTCCACAGGGTGGAGGAGTCCAATGTACGTTTATGAGATGCTACAAGTATGGCAATTTTAGTGAGGAGAGTCGATATCTCTGAGGTGCGTGTACGTTTAAGGCGAGAGCCATGTTGTATAAAAATACCTCTGAGAACACATTTTAAAGCCTCCCATTTCAACAGAGGAGCCGTGGTGTCAAGCGCATGGTTAGACCTAAATTCCCTAATAGACTGGGTGATGGCGGTGGAGCAAACTGCGTCTGTCAGCAGGTTGTCGTTCAACCTGCATGTAGATTTCTGCTTGCATGAGGGTACCTTGCCCAGGGAGAGGTGTACTGGAGCATAGTCGGACCAAACGGTTAAACCTATGGACGCTGCTGGAGCATGCTGCAGAAGCGTCTGTGATATTAAAATGTAGTCTATCCTACTGTAGGAGGAATCGGTGGGAGAATAGTACGTATAGTCCCTGCCTGATGGGTTCAGGATGCGCCACACATCCACCAATGAAAGGTCAGTAAAAAGCCTGCGGATTTTGGTCAAGGAAGCTGGGTATATGGAAGACTTACCAGAGGAGGCATCTAGGCGAGGTATCAGTGCTGTATTTAGATCTCCACCCATGATAACGTTGATTGCACCAAACTGCTGGAGTCCGGCTGTCACCGAGGAGAGGAAGCTGTATTGGTCCTGGTTGGGAGAGTAGAGATTGACAATAGTGTAAATTGTTTGCTTATAAGAAATTTTCAAAAAAACATATCTACCTTGCGGGTCGATTAAGGTATCCAGGACCTCTGGAGAAAAGGAGGTGTGGAAGGCGATCGATACACCCCTAGACCTAGCCCCAGGGTTGGTACTGTGAAACCAAGTCTGGTAGTGTTTAAATGGGAGCGGGGGTATGGTGTCTGATCTAAAGTGTGTTTCCTGAAGTAACAGTATTTGGGTGCGGAGTTTGTGGAAATGATGCATCTGTCTGCGTTTTTCCGGTGTGTTAAAGCCCCTACAATTTAAAGAAGAGACCTTCAGAGAGTCTAGGGTGGCCATTGTGAATAAGGGGAGGAAGCATACGTGGTGTAATGAGGAGAGAAGCTTGACAACCCGGTATAGAGAGTAGGAAAGTAGTGAAGGAAAGGGAGGCACAAATGTAGAAGAGGAGGTGAAGATTCGCTTGTGTTGGAGTGGGGACAGAGACTTATTTCAACTTTCATGGAGTTAGGCTCCAAATTCGTCCAAGTGCTCTGATTACTGTGGAGCGCCTTGCGTATCCGCCAGGTGGCACTGCGACGCATACTAAGTAACTGTCCCTGCACATCAGTGAAAATAGCGTAAGGAAGGCCTCTAGTGGTGAAAGAGAGAAGATGAAAGCACAGAAGACATGAGAAGCATGAAAACCTGCTAGCTAAGAAGAAAAAAAGCTGATTAATAAAACCAAAAATAAACACATAATGAGTCAGCTGTTGCCATCCATATTTGGACCATGAGGATGGGAAGAAAAAACCCAGGTAGTTAGCCTGGGGGTATGAGAAATATTATGAGAGGAACTTGTCCTTTTCAACTGTCCAGCGGTTTTGACACGCTGGACCTGGAACGCTTCTGCTTATTTTTGGTACGGGACTGCCATCCAGAGATGAGAGGTAGGCCAGGAGTAACATCTTGCAGTGGCCAGTCAGGGATAGAGATCTGTGGTAAGCCAAAAGTCCCCAGAAAGACCCGGAGGTCTCCCAGTGTATGTAGTGTTGCAGTTTTACCCTCCAGGGTAGCCGACAGCTGGAACTGATATCCCCATCTAAACTTTATGCGAGCTTCCATCAGGGCGCCTGTTAACGGTTTCAGCGCTCTTCTCATATCTGTGTCAGTTTTGAGAGATCAGGCAGCAGTGTGATCTGAGTATCGTTAAAGTAGATGGCATCTTGATTATGGGCAGCTTGCATGATTTCTGCTTTAATGGCATAAAAGTGCACCCTGCAGATAACATCTCTGGGGAATACAGTGTTAGGATTTTGGGGTCCCAGAGCTCTGTGTATGCGATCCAGCTCGATTGGAGTGTCTGTGGGTTGTTGCAGCAGCTCGTTAAACACTTTGCAGGCGACTGCAGCCAAGTCCTTAGAGTCCACAGACTCTGGTAAGCTCCGTATGCGAATATTATTCCTTCTGGCCCGATTTTCCTGATCATCTTGGTGAAGGATTATTTGCTGTATTTGGGCTGTGTGTTTTTGAAGGATGGCTTCATGAGAATTGAGTGTGGCTACGGTAGCATCCTCCGTCTGTTCAACATCCTCAATCCTGCCCGTGATGTCCCTGCGGAGCTCTGAGGTTTCTTGTTTGTATGAGTGCTCCAGCCTTTTCACGTAGGCCTCAAAATCATGCCGTGTGGGCAGAGCCTTGATGTAGGCCTCCATGTCCCAGCTCATGCCCGAGTGTTGCCAGACAAGAGAGGGGCAGCCTGAATGGAGAGAGCCGGCTTCCGACTCTGGAGGGGATCTGGTCCGCTGCCTGGTTCTCATATGAGAGGATGAGGATGGCGTCCCGGTGTGCTGGGAGGCTGAATGTTGTGCTTGTGGAGCAGGTCAGCGCCATCTTGGCTGCCGGCGGGCCGTTCTATGATTGTCCCGATCGGGTGAAGAATCGGCCAATCTCCCCTTCCTTATATTCCCCGGGAGTTTTGTGCCCATCTCCGCTACCCTTCTTCCCCATTACCGGTCCTGTAGGCTGGTTTTTCGGAGCTGGGAGCCATTTGCTAGGCCGGTCCGAGCAGGAGCTGTTTAGAGGAGCATCCTACCGCTCCATGCGCCAAGCCACGCCCCCCTCTTGCCCTCTTTTTTAGTGGCCTGTGAGCATCTGCCTCTCCTTGGTGGCCTTCCGGACATGATGGGGATTTTTTATAACACCGACTGCACTGTATTATATACTGTACACCACCGAATGCACTGTATATATAGTCTACACTAAGCTGTATGTGTGTGTGTGTATGTATGTATGTATATACAGTATCTCACAAAAGTCAGTACACCCCTCACATTTTTGTAAATATTTTATTATATTTTTTCATGTGACAACACTGAAGAAATGACACTTTGCTACAATGTAAAGTAGTGAGTGTACAGCTTGTATAACAGTGTACATTTTCTGTCCCCTCAAAATAACTCAACACACAGCTATTAATGTCTAAACTGCAGGCAACAAAAATGAGTACACCCCTAAGTGAAAATGTCCAAATTGGGCCCAATTAGCCATTTTCACTCCGCGTGTCATGTGACTCATTAGTGTTACAGGTTTTCAGGTGTGAATGGGGAACAGGTGGTTGTCTTTGGGAAATAGTCCTGTGGTCTGCTGGGACCAAGATAAACTTATTTGGTTCAGATGGTGTCAAGCATGTGTGGCGGCAACCAAGTGAGGAGTACAGACAAGTGTGTCTCGCCTACAGCCAAGCATGGCGGTGGGAGTGTCATTGTCTGGGGCTGCGTGAGTGCTGCCGGCACTGGGGAGCTACAGTTCATTGAGGGAACCATAAATGCCAACATGTACTGTGACATACTGAAGAAGAGCATGATCCCCTCCCTTCGGAGACTGGGCTACAGGGCAGTATTCCAACAGAACAACTCCAACACACTCCTCTAAGATTACCACTGCCTTGCTAAAGAAGCTGAGGGCAAAGGTGATGGACTGGCCAAGCATGTCTCCAGACCTAAACCCTATTGAGCATCTGTGGGGCATCCTCAAACCGAAGGTGGAGGAGTGCAAGGCCCCTTCGTCCACCAGCTCCTTGATGTCATCATGGAGGAGTGGAAGAAGACTCCAGTGGCAACCAGTGAAGCTCTGCTGAACTCCATGCCCAAGAGGGTTAAGGCAGTGCTGGAAAATAATGGTGGCCACACAAAATATTGACACTTTGGGCCCAATTTGAACATTTTCACTTAAGGGTGTACTCACTTTTGTTGCCAGCGGTTTAGACATTAATAGCGGTGTGTTGAGCTATTAAGATAAGATAAGATAAGCCTTTATTCGTCCCACAGTGGGGAAATTTCTTTGTTACAGCAGCATGAAAAAATAAAAACTAAATGCTAAATGCAAATATATAGACAATAGACATACTATAGTATACAAGTATATACACAACACAATGTATAAATACAAATGAGGAAAAAGTACATATTGCAGGTAGTATTGCACACATGTGGTATTGCACGTATTGCAAGTGAATATTGCACACAGATAGTATTTTACACAGTAAAACAGTAATACCAGTGTGTATTATGGTTAATGGTTCACTGGGAGCAGCTTTGATTGTAAAGTCTAATAGCAGCAGGGAGAAAAGACCTTCTATAACGCTCCTTCAGACACTTAGGATGTAACAGTCTGTCACTGAAGGAGCTGCTCAGCGAGGTAACACTGAAGGAGCTGCTCAGCGAGGTAACGGTTTTATACAGGGGGTGAGAGGCGTTCTGCAGCAATGATGATAGTTTTGCTACCATCCTCCTTTCTCCCATCTCCTGTACAGTGTCCAGGGGAATCCCCAGGACTGAGCTGGCCTTCCTGATCAGCTTGTCCAGTCTCTTTCTGTCTGCAGTAGAGATGCTGCTGCCCCAGCAGACCACACCATAGAATATGGCTGAGGCCACCTCAGAGTCAAAAAAGGTCTTCAGTATCTCTCCCTGCACTCCAAAGACCTTAGCCTCCTCAGCAAAAAGAGTCTGCTCTGCCCTTTCTTATAAATTGCCTCAGTGTTTTCTGTCCAGTCCAGTTTGTTGTTTAGGTGAACACCCAGGTATTTGTAAGAGTCCACTCTCACAATGTCCTTTCCCTGAATGTTTACCAATGGAAATGATGAAGTGTGTTTGTGCCTACAGAAATCCACCACCAGTTCTTTGTTTTTCCCCACGTTTATCTGGAGGCAGCTCTGTTGGCACCAGTCCACAAAGTTCTGTATAAGTCCTCTGTACTCTCTGTCATCATCATTCGTGATCAGACCAATGATGGCAGAGTCATCACAGAACTTCTGTAGGTGACAGGTTGCTAAACATGAAGTCTGCAGTTCTGAATACACTTTGCAGATGATTTTAAAACAGTAATATGGCTCTATGCGGCTGCAATAGACTTTTCCCATACACTTTGCAGATGATTTTAAAACAGTAATATGGCTCTATGCGGCTGCAATAGACTTTTCCCATACACTTTGCAGATGATTTTAAAACAGTAATATGGCTCTATGCGACTGCAATAGACTTTTCCCATACACTTTGGAGATGATTTTAGAACAATAATCTTTCCCTTAAAGCAACAGCTGGAACCTTTCCCTGGACAACTTGATGATGATTTTAGAACAATAATCTTTCCCTTAAAGCAACAGACTCTACCTAGTCCAGTCAGATCGTTCTGTGCAGCAGGATGAGGTCTGCAATCTGTCCCTCAAAGCAGCAGTACTAGTATCTCTCCCTAGTCCACAATCAGATCGTTCAGTAATGCAGGATGAGATGTTCTGCAATCTGTCCCTCACAGAGCCAGCAGCATCCTCTCCCTAAACTATCCTGAGAGCATATGACATGCAGCACAGTGACTCCAGCCCCATATAGAGGCTGGGTCACATGGTGCACTGGCCAATCAGAGCCATGCCATTAGTAGGCATGGCTGTGATGGCTTCTAGCGAAAACCAGTGAAACACTTGTTGATTGGCTGCCCTTGGCAGCTGTTCAACACGTGGAATAAAATACCAGAACCCAGAACCCGAACCAGGACTTTTTCTCAAATGTTTTCAAAAAAAGTCCGGGTTCGGGTCCGGGTCCTGGACACCCCAAAGTTCGGTACAGACCCGAACTTTACAGTCTGGGTTCGCTCAACTCTAGTCTCGGCGTGCGTTCAATAATGCGATAAACATGGAGGGCTCTAAGTTTTGTTTGTGGAGTGACTCAAGATCCGCTATGGTAGAGAGTAGATGACGTATTTCGTCAGTACGTAACCATTTTAGTCTAGCCCCATGTTGGGTCAGTACCCCTCATACCACACATTTAATGGCCCCCCATTGCGTGAGTGGGGGGGTTGTGTCAGAAGCGTGATCTACTACAAAGTTCCGAATGATCTTAGTGATCTCAGACACACACACAGCGTCCCTAAGCAAATTGTCATTAAGACGCCAAGAGGCCCTCCGGTGCCTGGTCGGAGGTCTGGCTATAGTCAGGTGGATAGGGGTGTGGTCGGACCAGAGGATGTGACCCATAGATGCAAGCAGCCGTGTGTCCAATAACGACTGAGAGACAAGCAAGTAGTCTAGTCTACTATACGACTTGTGGGCTATGGAGAAGTGACTATAATACCTCTCTGTGGGGTGTTGAACCTGCCATATGTCGACTAGGTTGAGGGAGTGTAAGGTAGATTTAATTTGGGTGAGTGAGGAAGGGGAGACAGATGACTTACCAGAGGACGTGTCCATGTATGGTGAGAGGGCCATGTTGAGATTGCCGCCCGCGATAAAACAAGGACCCCCCAAAGGTGGATAATCTGGTGAGAGTGGTAGAGAGAAAACAATCTTGATCTTGATTGGGGGCATAGATGTTGGCTACTGTAAAAAGAAAATTATTAAATTTTAGTTTGAGGAAAATGTATCGCATTCATTCATCTATGACAGAGTCTAGGACCTTGGGTTGGAAAGATCTGTAGAACGCCACTGAGACCCCTTTAGATTTTGCTTGTGGGTTAGAGTTGTGGAACCAGGTACTGTAATAGCGGTTATGGAGTGTAGGAATTGAACCTGTGCGGAAGTGCGTCTCCTGCAAAAGCAAAATATGGAGCGCAGTTTGTGGAAGTGGTACAATATCTGGCTCCGCTTCTCTGGGGTGTTGAATCCTCTGCAGTTAAGCGAGGAGATATTCACTGGATTGGCCATTTCTGAGGATGGAAGAGGAAGGAAATGGACCCAAAGAACCCAGTCACATAACAGGAAGGAGAAGGGAAAGAGTAGAGAAAAGAAGAGAAAGAGGGAGAAGATATACATGAGAAACATAGGGGAAATAATGGACAGAAAAAACGGGGAGTAAGGGAGAGAGGAGTGATGCACACCTGTGTCCCCCCCTCCGAGCCCCCAGGTAAGCACAGGGTGTAAATTAGATGAATATTCCAGTGGTCTCGAAGACAGAGGTACCTGCGTGCAATCAAAGCATATTTTCAAGGAAGCCACTAGGTGACACCAGATAACCAGCAATGGTTAATCATATAAAAATGTAAAAGATAACATAGCGAAACAAAGGAAGATCAGTGCAGGAATGGGCACTGATGGGCCTAATGGGGGGAAGAAGGGAGACGCTGTCACGTACCTGGTGGTAGAGTCTGTCTTATGCGGGGGCAACCTCTCTTGCAGCCCTGGTTCGAGAACCCCTGATAGTGTGGACAGGGAGCTCTGGAGCACAGGGGGGTACGAGGGCTGGACAATCTTCAGATGGTAAGCAGAAGTCCACTGGAGCTCGTGCAAGTGGGAGAGTAGTGGTTCAGTCCGGGTCGGCAACTGGCAGGCGGTGCGGTAGAGCGGGATCAGGCAAATGGATGTTCGGGTACAGGCAGGGTCGGCAATGTGCTGGCAGCGGAAGTACAAAGGGAGCAGACAAGCGGATAGTCATAAACAGGCCAGGGGTCAGATGCAGGCAGATATCAACAAGTCCAGAGGGGTAGCCGGGGTCTTAGGAACAGGAAGCCACTCAAAGTATTCACCGGAGGGTCACAGGTGCAGGGAAAGCTGTAGAATGGACAGCACTGGCTGCTGTGTCCTGCTGATTCAAATAGGGCTGTTTGGCTCAGTTTCTGGCGGGTGCGTGCGCGCACAGGCGCGCTAACGCACACAACCACGGAGACACCCATTAGAGCTGTCTTTTCCTGACATTGCCCCCCCAAGGGAAAGCCTCCATTGGGCTCTCTTGGCTGGATTGCTTCTCCATAAAGTCTTGACCAGTTCCTGGGCGTGTAATTTGCTTTCCGGCCCCCCCAAATTTTCCTCAGGACCGTAACCTCTCCATTTCACAAGGAACTGTACACCTCCTGCTCTTCTTCTGCAATCGAGGATGGATTCCACCTCAAACTCCTCCTCTCCATCTATCACCACCGGTTCAGGTGGGGCCGTCCTTGGTCCTGGAAACAGGTCCCTGGCCGCTGGCTTGAGGAGGTGCACATGGAACACTGGATGGATCTTAAGTGTGGGTGGTAGGTCAAGTTCATAGGCCACTTTATTAATCCTCTTCTTTACTGGAAAAGGCCCTATGAATTTCGGTCCCAGTTTTTTAGAAGGACAGGATAGTCTTAGGTTAGTGGTTGCCAACCTGGCCCGCTTGCCGGGTTGGAGATCAAGCTCCCCAAGTCTTTTTCTATCAAAGATCTCCTTATTGCATTCCTGAGTCTGGGCAAGGGTCTCCTGCAGCATCTTATTGTTGCTTTCCAAGAACTTGGTGATCTCCAGGGTGGCCGGGATTGCACTTTCCGGGATAAAATCAGGCAGGAATGAGGGGTGGTAGCTGAGATTCGCCCAAAACGGGGACTGCTTACTGGCAGAATGGACGGAATTGTTGTAGGCGAACTCGGCTAGAGGTAAAAAGGAGACCCAGTCATCTTAGGAGTAGGAGGAGTAGCATAGGAGATATTGCTCCAGGGTCTAGTTGGTCCTTTCCGTTTGGCCATTGGACTGCAGATGGTAGGCTGAAGAGAAGGCCAATTGATTCCTAGGATAGAACATAAGGACCTCCAAACTCGGGATGTGAACTGCACCCCTCTATCTGATACGATGTTTTTCGGAATGCCATGTAGGCGGACAACTTCCTGGATGAATACTTTGGCAGTTTCAGTGGCCGAGGGAGTGCCCCTCAGCGGAATGAAGTGCGCCATCTTCGTGAGGCGGTCGACCGTCACGAAGATAGTTGTGTAGCCTGCAGATGGGGGCAATTCCATGATAAAATCCATTGAAATCTGTGCCCACGGGCGTTCAGGAATAGGTAGTGGGTTTAATAGACCCCAGGCCTTAGTTCTTTCTGCCTTGTTCCTGGCACAGACAGGGCAGGCGTTGACATTGTTTTTACAGTCCTCTTTCAACTGTGGCCACCAAAAGGTGCAGGCAAGTAATTCGGTTGTCTTTCAATGGCCAAAGTGCCCGGCTAAGTGATGGTCGTGGCAGAGTTCAAGGGCAGACAGGCGAAGTTCTTCTGGCATGAAAACTTGTGTACCCGACCACCATAACCCGTCCTTGAGGGAAAGTCCAGAGTCTGTGGGTATGGTGGAGCTGGCCAGCGTTTGCCTGATCTGGGTCAAGAGATCTTCCCAAATTAGCAGAAAATGGTGCGCTGGTAACATGGTGTCAGGAGGGGGTGCTTCTCCAGTTTCGTGAAACATCCTTGACAGCGCATCCGGCTTAACATTTTTGGATCCGGGTCGGTACGTGATATGTAACTGAAACCATGAGAAGAACAGAACCCAGCATGCCTGGCGAGGCCTAAGTCTCTTGGCCGTCCTTAGGTATTCCAGATTCTTGAGGTCTGTGAAGACCAAGACTGGATGAACAGCTCCTTCCAGGAGATACCCTGAATCATTCCTCCAGGGTGGATTTAATTGCTAGAAGCTCCCTGTCACCAACATTGTAGTTTCTCTCTGGGGGAGAGAGCTTTTGTGAGAAGAAGGCGATGGGGTGCAGAGAAGCCTTAGGTCCCTGTCTTTGGGAAAAGACTGCCCCTACGGCGGTCTCCGAAGCATCTACTTCCAAGATGTAGGGCCACGTGGAGTCGGGGTGTTTAAGAACAGGTGCCGAGGTGAACAGTCTCTTTAAGATTTGGAAGGCACCTTGTGCTTCCAGGGTCCAGACGAAGTGGGTGTTCTGTTTGGTCAGCTGCGTTATTGGAGAGATGACAGCAGAAAAACCTCGGATGAATTTTCTATAAAAATTGGCTAAACCAACGAAGCGCTGTACCGCCTTCTTGTCCGCCGGTGGGGGCCAGTCCACAATAGCTGCGACTTTCTGGGGGTCCATCCTTGTGCCAGAAGTGGAGATATGGAACCCCAAGAAGACGATCTCTGTGCACTCAAAGGCAAACTTTTCGGCCTTGGCATACAGGCCATGCTGCCGTAGGCGGCTGAGTACACGTCTGACATGCTTCCGATGTTCCTCCAGGGAGGGGGAGAAGATAAGGATATCATCCAGGTATACTACCACAAATTGGTCAAGAAAGTCCCTGAAGATATCGTTGACCAGGTGCTGGAATGTGGCCGGGGCATTGCAAAGCTCGAAGGGCATGACCAAATACTCGAAATGGCCAAATCGGGTACGGAATGCAGTTTTTCATTCAACGCCCTCCCGTATACGGATCAAGTTGTAAGTAGAGTTGAGCGAACCTGTTTGGGTCCGTACCGAACTTTCGGGTGTCCGTGTCCCGAACCCGAACATTTGAGAAAACAGTCCGGGTTCTGGTATTTTATCACGCATGTTGAATAGCTGCAGTGCAGCCATTCAACAAGCATTTCGCTGGTTTTCCCTAGAAGCCATCACAGCCATGCCTACTAATGGCATGGCTGTGATTGGCTAGTGCATCATGTGACCCAGCCTCTATATAAGCTGGAGTCACTTAATCCTGCAATCGCATGCTCTCTGAGACTCTGACTAGTGTAGGGAGAGGATGCTGCCGGCTCTGTGAGGGACA
This sequence comes from Glandirana rugosa, assembly GCA_018402905.1. NCBI lineage: Eukaryota > Metazoa > Chordata > Amphibia > Anura > Ranidae > Glandirana > Glandirana rugosa. The sequence continues at coordinate 15,384 of BLSH010505623.1, forward strand.
GATTGCAGATATATATAATATAACATCTCATCGATCTGACTGTGGACTAGGTAGAGACTACTACTACTGCTTTGAGGGACAGATTGCAGATATCATCCTGCATTACAGAATGATCTGCTTTGAGGGACAGATTGCAGATCTCATCCTGCATTACCGAACAATCTGCTTTGAGGGACAGATTGCAGATCTCATTCTGCATTACAGAACGAACGATCTGCTTTGAGGGACAGATTACAGATCTCATTCTGCATTACAGAACGATCTGACTGGACTAGGTATAGTTTATTACAGATCTCATCCAGCATTACAGAACGATCTGCTTGGACTAGGTAGAGTCTATTGCAGATCTCATCCTGCATTACAGAATGATCTGACTGGACTAGGTATAGTCTATTGCAGATCTCATCCTGCATTACAGAACAATCTGACTTGACTACGTAGAGTCTATTGCAGATCTCATCCTGCATTACAGATTGATCTGACTGGACTAGGTAGAGTCTACTGCTTAGAGGGACAGATAATTGTTCTAAAATCATCTCCTACTCCTATAGGGTCAGGTTCCTGCTGTTGCTGTAAGGGACAGATTATTGTTCTATAATCATCTCCTAGTTCTAAGGTTCCTGCTGGTCC
>BLSH010505707.1:14762-31386 GCA_018402905.1 Glandirana rugosa
AAGTCGTGTTGTAATGGAAGATATAAAATGGATTTTTTAAGCTCTTTGGATCTCATATTGAGAGTTGACAGCAACAGATTCCAAATGCAAATAGCACACTTGAAATGAAATCTGGACCTTTTATCTGCTCCTTGTAAATGGGATAATGAGAGAATAACTGAGCAGCCAATTGTCCCATTACTTTCGGCCCCTTAATAAGTGGGAGGCACATATACAAACTGTTGTAATTCCTACACCGTTCACCTGATTTGGATGTAAATACCCTCAAATTAAAGCTGCAAGTCTGCAGTTAAAGCACATCTTGTTCATTTCATTTCAAATCCATTGTGGTGGTGTATAGAGCCAAAAAGATTAGAATTGTGTCGATGTCCCAATATTTATGGACCTGACTGTAATACCCATTTTTTAGGTAAAATATAGAAGGTAATGTTGTGCTGAATAAATTGATACCAAACATATCAAGATTTAAAATTTTGCACGCAACTGAAATGTTGACAAACTACAGTACCTAAAAAAATCTTCATAGGAAACATTTTAAAAGCCTTTAAAAGGTTACCAGTCTAGAGTTAAACATGAGGTCTGCCACTACAATTATTGCTTTCACTCTGACATTCACAGGGATACCTCATATACGTGGTGCAATCACCATTTACACATGCGCGCAGGACCTACGCATGCATTTGCATTTGTATGTGAGCATGGTAAATGGTGGTGCTTTCAATTCTTTTTTTTTTTTTTTTTATTATATTTGTTTTATTTAAAAATGTTTACACTTTCTTTTTTTTTTTAATTCAACTTTATTGCTACCACAAAGAATGGACAACATTCCTTGTAATAGCTTGGGAAGTGACAGGTGCTTTTTATTGAGAGATCAGGGGTCTATTAGACCCCTGATGCCTCCTTTGCGCTGCCTCTCTGGCCGGTAAATAAAGAACCAAAACCGAGGGGCGGCAAAATCCTTTTTGATTCCCATTTCATTAATCACAGAGGAGAGGGAGGAATGGATGTGCAGCCAACCTTACCGCTTTGGATGGATGCTCAGTGGTCCCAGGCTCCCTGATGGTACAGGAGAGTCCAGGAACGGCTCTAAATGGTTTGATATGTTCCGCTGTGTCTATGCTATAAACCTGCCTGTGCTATGCTAAAGAACTGGCTTTTGGTGATAGGGACACAGTAGTGGATGGTGGGAGGAAATGGGGCATGCAGCAGCAAAATGCAGCATCTGACACACCCAGAAGTGTTGGAATTTGATGATCCTTGTGGCCATTCTAGTTCTGCAAGAATGCAAAGATTGGATTCACAGACAAAGGTACTGGTAAGACATGTATTTGAAAGAGATACTGCCATACAGTAAGTATACATAATGACAGTGTCACTTTAATTAAATAATTATTGGAAATTGTTTACAAATTTGCAAATTACCAGGTTTGATATTCTGTAAATCCATTATACCTGCAGGGTGCATGGTGCCTGCAGATTATCTAAAAAAGCAGGGCTCTCTAGTTAACCGTCCCACACTAGTCTTCTCCTCATGTACTGGTATCATCCCATGTATGTCTGAGGGAACCCCTCTACACCTGAGTTGTCATCTACACAGTCCACTCACGAGGGTCTTCACATTTCGCTATCTCTGTTATATTTTTGGTGTTGCTACATATCCACATATGGTCCTATCCAATTGCTGTTGTTTTAAGCAATGTTGCTCTTAACTAGATGTACCCGTACACAGGCTGAACATATACTACTTCATCTGGATTGTATGTTTTGTAAAGCTACCATTTTATTGTATCCGCTGCATGCCATTAAATAAAGGATTAAAAAAAAAAAAAAAAACAGGCAGGGATATCTAAACAGGTTTTAAATACAGCACAAGGGTGAGAGGCCACAGCCAGCCAAAGGGAATACAGGTGCATCTCATAAAATTAGAATATCATCAAAAAGTTTATTTATTTCAGTAATTCAATTCAAAAAGTAAAACTCTTATATTTTATATAGATGTGTTACACACAGAGTGATATATTTCAAGCATTTCTTTCTTTTAATTTTGATGATTATGGCTTACAGCTAGTAAAAACCCAAAATTCAGAATCTCAGAAATTTAGATTATTACATAAGACCAATAAAAAAAAAAGGATTTTAATACAGAAATGTTGACTTAGTATATCCATGTATAGTGTAGTATGCACTCATTACTTGGTCGGGGCTCCTTATGCATGAATCACTGCATCAATGCGGAGGGGCGTGGAAGGGATCAGCCTGTGGCATTGCTGAGGTTTTATGGAAGCCCAGGTTTCTTTGATCAGGGGAGGGCTGGGCCGGGGGGCAGGGTGGCAATTGCCCCCCAGGCCACCCTAACTCAAGTTGCATTTGATAGGCACTGGTGAGGCTGCATTGATGGGCATTGGTCAGGTTGCATTGATGGGCACTGATTAGGCTAAGCTGATAGGCACTGATGAGGCTGCATTGATGGGCACTGGTGAGGTTGCATTGATGGGCACTGATCAGGCTGCATTGATGGGCACTGATGAGGCTGTATTGATGGGCACTGGTGAGGCTGCATTGGTGGGCATTGATGCATTATTTTTGTTAAACCCCCTTTGTTGCTATTAACATTAAATTATGTTACCCCCTTGTATCATATTTGTCTTGCTTCATAACATCAATATCCATTCTAAAACCAGGTGGGCATAGATGGTGAGGTGGTTCAATGGGCCACTTGACTGGATTTGCCCCCCAGGACTAAGGCTGCCAGCCCCCCCCTGTCTTTGATAGCGACCTTCAGCTCCTCTGCATTGTTGGGTCTGGTGTCTCAACTTCCTCTTGACAATACACCACAGATTCTCTATGGGGTTTAGGTCAGGCGAGTTTGCTGGCCAATCAAGCACAGTGATAACATGATCATTAAACCAGGTATTGGTACTTTTGGCACTGTGGGCGGTGCAAAGTCCTGATTGTAAGCTCCATGAGCAGGGCCCTCCTATTCCTTCTGTATTGAACTGTACTGTAATTGTACCGTGTCCCTTCTTTATTGTAAAGAACTGTGGAAACTGTTGGCGCTATATAAATCCTGTATAATAATAATAATAATTTGTTTTGAACTTCAAACCCGGAAGGAGTCTCACCTTCTCAATGCTGGTAAGCGCCTTATCGCACTCCATTAGTAGTCCTCGGCACAGCAGCACATACAATTAAGGAGTGGTTGTTGAAAGTACATGATATTAAGGAGGCAGAGGAGTGGAGGTATTGATGTGCAAATATCTACCCAAAATTCTATAAATGTTAGGCCCTATGGATAGAGTTCTGTTCCTCTGACTGGTATAAACAACTCATGCTATAATTAGATAATTAGAGTACTGCTTAGTTATGTTTTGATGATTATGTTTCTTTCTGAGGCTTGCTGAACAGGAAATTCTTATATACACTGTTAGTTTTTTTTTTTTGTTTTTTTATTGCCTACTTTAATTGTCTGGGAGCTGGATAGGCTGTTTTTTCCCTCCTCTCCAAGTTACCACATTTTTTTGTGGTCAACCACTAAGTCTATTCTCTTTTGTTGTTCTTCCCTTTTACCCTTCCCTCTGCCCACCTTTAACGTTTCCTTTAACACCCCAGCCATGTAATGTTGGGTTCCCTGCATTGTCTTCCGTTAGAATTGATGGTGTTATACTCACAACATGTTTGCAAAACCCTATTGAAGTACTATTGTGGGCTGTTTTGACAGTTTCTTTTTCTTGGGAATGTTTATGTCTGTATTGATATTTTTTTACCTCTTGTACACTGGAAACAAAATGAAGAAAAAACATTTGGAAGGAAGCTGTCACTCCTGCCCACTTTGGCCCAATCAACTGTGGCCAGGACATTTCCCGCCCCGCAGCTGCATGTACACAAAGGCAGTAGGGATGTTTGTGATCATTGACCTAACATGGCCATGTGGCCCATAGTTTGGACCAAACCTGAGCTCATCTCATATTATTATATCAGTGTTTTTCCGTCTGTCAATATATTTCTATTAACAAACTGACAGCCGAATGTAAAAAAGTGACAAGGATGGTGGCTGACATCACTGGCCATATATGGCAATAACCACATTTGGTATGGCCATATTTGGACAGTGACATCAGCCACCATCCCCACCCCTCTGTTGACAAGATGTCAGCCAGGAAGTTGTCATTCGGCAAGGGCTAGAAATGGGAGCAGATTGCCTTTGTGGTTGCTGTTTTTGTTCAGCGGGTCGGCGAGCATTGTTCATTGTGATTGACAAAGATCTATATTACTGGATGACATGATTGACAATGTATTCACATTTGGAATATTTAATTTTTTTTCTTTAGTAAAGGAATTGTCAAAGTGTCAGACTTGTCAGGTTTTAATAGGGGTTTCCAGATTTCGATATACCCTCACCTGAAGACCCCCATAAACCCCAAGCCAGGGTAATGGGGAATATTGCCTTTTCCTCATCAAAATGGGGACAAAGCATAAAATGTACAACAGCAAAATGACATTAAAAAAGAAAAAAACATTTGCAGGTAATTTAGTTTTCCCCACCAGCTTTTTTTTGTTTTGTAATAAATGGCTTCAGGCCCCCTTAGAGGTTCCTAAATATACATAATAGACCCCATGAAGGAAGAAGGGGCAATATGTTTCAGTGACTGTGCCTGTAAACCCAATTCACTTCCACCAGAAAGCCAACATTTGTCTTGAAAAGTACACTCCCCACCAAATGGTAACTTTTTGTTTTTTTCATTAACACATGTTCCCCGGGCGGCACCCAGAACCCTATGCCATTTATTTGACAATCCCCTGCCTATTCACCTTGCAAATTATCAGAATTTTTTTTTTTTTAGATTCAGCTTCCAATGACATTAACAAGCCTCCTGTGAACCACACCCAGATACATTCAGCTTATCCCTAGAAGGGACAAGTGATATTGCAGCATAAAGTCTTCTAGGAGTATGACTCAGTTCAGATATGATGGGCTGTCAAGAAGTGTATGGCCACCTTTCCTTGAGGCTCAGTATGGCTAACAGTTCTGGGTTGGTTGACAGATATTGAGCACATGACTATAATACCAGAATGTGATATGTTCACCATGATACATTTAAAGCAGAGACAGAATCCAAAGATGAAGCCGTGGTCAAGCTAAAACTCAACACCTGGAATCTGTAAAACCAACTATCAGAGTCAAATCAAGAGGCTAAGATGCAATACTAAAAAAAAATCAAGAGAAGTGTATATTATGAATATAACACATTAAAAATTAAGCACTCACATGTTTATAAAATATCAATATGCCCTCTGCAACACCCGCGGTATCCAAGATGGCCTGGCCAGAGATCCTGCTTGTCTCTGGTTTTCAAGTTGTCCTCATATCCTTTTTGTGACAAAAGGGATGGCTGCAGATGTCTAGGAACCTAAAGGAGGACATTGGGAACAGTAGTTTTCTGTTTGCCAAGAAGCAATGCTGATGTGCCCAGAATCCAGTGCCAGAGGACGGGGAACCAGAGGGCAAGGAAGCAGTTGGCATCTAAGAACATACAGTATATGGAAGAATATACCCAAAGAGTCAAACAACAACACATCAGGGGGGCTAATTTTAATATGTTTTCGTTAAGGACAGTTGTAAATGGGTTTTGTTAATATGAAACTAAGGCAACCCATACATTGATCATATTTTATATTCAACCAGTAGGTTGAACGAAAAAAAAATAAAAATGACTTGATGTAGATGGGGGAATCCCTTCCACTGCACTTTTGTATGCTGACAGCAGAGAGACTTCCCCATGGTCAGAATAACTGATCAGCACCGCTGGCTATAGCCGGTGGCGCAGATCAAGAGAAAATTTTCCAACAGGCTGGTTGTACAGAAGTTAATCGATAGACCAATTTGTGTACAATAAGCCTGCCTATACATGGATCGAAATTCCAGCCAGTCCTTGCAGAACCGGAAAAATTTCAATCCATTCAATGACAGAGAGAACGGATGAACCAGAGGACAAGGAAGGCGCTGGCATCTAAGAATATATATGGAAGAACATAACCAAACAAAAACTCATCATTGGTGCTAATTTTTAAATGAATATTCATGTTTTCACCAAAGACAGTTATGAATGGTGAAACTAAGGCTGGCCATACATAAGTCATTTTTTTTCATTCAACCAGTGGTTTGAACACAAAAAAAAAAAATGTGTCGAGTACCTCATTCATGCACTTGATGTGGATGAGGGAATCGCCCCGCTGAGCTATTGTATTCTGACAGCGAGGAGACTTCTGTATGGTCAGAATACACTGATCAGTATAGCCGGCTATAGCCAATGGTGCTGATCGCAATTTTCCAACAGGCTGGTTGTACACAAGTCTATCGATAGACCTTCCCCTATATGGATCAAAATTCAGCAAGTCCCTGTTGAACCAGTTGAATTTCAACCTATTCAGTGCCAGAGAGGGGGAACCAGAGGGCAAGGAAGGAGAATATGCAGTATATGGAAGAAGATAGCCAAAGGGGTTGGTTTACAAAAACTGGAGATTGCAAAATCTAATGAAGCTGTGCACAGTAGCCAATCAGCTTCTAACTTTAGCTTGTTCAATTAAACTTTGGCAAAAAAAAACCTGGAAGCTGATTTTCTATGCAGAGCTTCACCAGATTTTGCACTCTCCAGTTTTAGTAAATCAACCCCAAAGTGTCAAATAACAACTCATCAGGGCCATTGAGCTAGCAGAATTTTGATCAATGTATGGTTGGCTTAGCTCTTATATTATTTTTAAAGGCTAGGCCATAGCATGTTTCATGTTATACCCATATTTAGGGTGTAACATTGTGTCATTTCTCAGCAACCCACCCTTCTCTTTGGCACCGCAGCAGAGGGACTCATAGTTCTCAGTGAAGAAATCCCTGCTCTTGTAGTCTTTTGATACTTCCTCCAGCTCCATAACTAAAGATCCGTACCTCACAGTGCCAGCCACTGAGCCAACCAAAGAGCACACACCCATTCGAAGATTTACCCTACATTCACACCTATGCATTTGTTAGTGTGTTTTGCAGTTTGCAGAAATGCACTACAGTCCATTTATGGTTTCCTATGGTACACGTTCACATCTATGCATTTTTAAGTTGGTGTGTTTTCGGAAAGGGTCAGGGACTCTTTTTTCCCCACAGCAGATTGCATTTTGCGTGTAACAAACTTCAATGTAAAAAAAATGTAAAAAAAATGTTTGGGTCTGGTATGGATTTGGAGGGGAACCCCAAAATCCATACCAGACCCTTATCCAAGCATGCAGCCCTGCAGGTCAGGAAAGGGATGAACAATCACCCCCCCATGAACCATACCAGGCCACATGGGGGGGTGCTTTGGGGCAATCTGGACAAGGACCTCTTCCCCACAACCCTGGGCTGTTGTTGTGGGGGTCTGTGGGTGGGTGCTAATCGGAATCTGGAAGCCTCCTTTAACAAGGGGGGTGCATTGGGGCAGGGGGCCCCCAAAGCACCATGTCCCCATTGTTGATGGGGAAAAGGGTCTCTTCCCCACAATCCTGGTCAGTGGCTGAGGGGGTCTGCGGACGGGAGGCTTATTCGGAACCTGGAAGCCCCCTTTAACAAGACCCCCAGATCCCCCCCCCCCCACGTGAATGAGTATGGGGTATATAGTCCCCCTACCCATTCACCGAAAAAGTGTTGAAGTGAATAAAGACAGTACAAGAGTTTTTGACAAGTCCTATATTGAAAAAATAAAAAAACGCCCCCCGATGTAGATCCATCGTCAAAACCATCAAATCTATCAAAACGCTCCGGAAAAACGCATCAAGCACAGCCGCATAGATGTGAACCTAGACTTAAAGTGTATCCATCATCCTTCCTCTCTCTCCACTTTAAAATGTACTGCCTCCTACATCCTCCATAAGCAACTTTGTAGCTAATGTTGAATTCTAAATAGTACATAGTATAATTCCACACCTCCATTTATGAGGAATTCTAAAACGCTCTATGAATTATTATTATTATCATTATTCGGGACCTACAGCTGCAAGCTTTGCCTATTTTTATAGCCACGGTTAGCAGTCCTGGCACGGTGTAAGCGGAATGGCAAATTACCCAGGAAGGAGAGGGGATGCAGCAGAATTTTAATCTGTCCAGCAGCATCCATTCCCAGCATTTGTCTAAATTCTAGCAGCTGTTGTCAGTGTGAGCAAGCACTTTCCCAGGATGGCCTAGTGCACTGGAGAGCCTTGCTGACTGATATTAATACAGGCTGGGAGGCAGAGCCGACTTTTTCTTGCCCGTTGCGGTTACTCGTGAAACACCTTCAGGGAAGATCATTTGATGCATCGTTAAATCTTGTTCTGCATCCTAATACGCTGCATTGTGTGTTCTGCGCTGGAGAGGCAGGAACATTGACATTCTGCAGACATACAAGTGCTGCAGGCTACACATAGGTTCTAGACAGACTCTGGGCTGGGAAAGCTTTGAGTAAAAGATGTAACTCTTTCATCAAAAGAAGGGGAAGGATCAACGAGGTGCAGAGAATTCCATCGCTCATGTTGGAGTTTCAAGGTCTGATATTGGGTGCATTTCCTCATGATTGATGCACCTTCCTTGCTTTGTCGTTCAGGAAAATAAATTATTTAATCAGTGCGTAATTATTGGCGCTAAATTTTTAGAGCAGGTTTCCAGGCGCCAATAAATGAATTCAAAAAGTATATTTGTTGCATAACATTGGCGTGATGGTATTACTACCTCCACTATCTCCACAAGGGTCTGAGCCAGCAGGCTTTTGTTCACTTTCAGTAGGTTTTGCATTACCATACAAGTCCATTGGAATGCAAAACCCGCTTGAAGCAGGTCAACTGTGCATCTTATGTACTTATCAATCAAATCGGAATGATCTTAGAGGCATTTTGAAATGATGAAATCAACACAAGGCCAAAGCCTGTTGACAAGGCCCTAATGGTATTTTTCAGCATCACAGCATAGTAACTGATTGCGTGGTTGCATACATTTTGTCTAGAGCAGGGGTCTCCAAACTTTCTAAACATAGCACCAGTTTGCTGTCCTTCAGACTTTACGGGGACTGTGATCTTTGGCTGTAGAAAAGGTCCTGAGGTTAGTGGGAAAAAACAATGCCCCATCTTTAGTGTCACTGGGAGAAATTGTGTCCCAGTGGCGGCCGGTGTTTTATTCTTTTGGAGGGCTGCAAACAGCCCCCCCCGGAGGGCAGTCGGGAAATCAAAGCCTCACACTTACCCCATCTAGGAAGCGGGTGGGCAAGCAGCAGTGTCTGGCGAGCAGGTGCTTTCCTTCTCCTCCTCCGTGGTGTGGATCACGGCGATGTGATCTCCCTCCTCCTCCTCAAAGACATACAATAGGTTCGTCCGGCTTCTCAGCCAATTGGGAAATGGGTAACATACCCGAGCTTCCTGATTGGCGGAGAGGCAATTCAGTGTTAGAAAAGAGAATATTCATTTGCTTTTCTAACATATGTGAGTGGGCTGCGAGCGCAATGCTCTGTGCTCAGAGTCCATTCTATTTTGAATCCTATTAGAGCCTCTGGCTTTAATCAGGTGCTTCAAAAAACACCCCCCGCCGCTGTAATTCATGCGCCTGGCATCCTGAAAGGGGCCGGATGCATGAATAGGTGGTGGCCACGACAGCCATGGATAGATTCATGCTATGCATGAATCTATCCATTTAGCATATGGGGGTGGCCAGGAGAGAGGGGGCGACGCCCGTGCGCTCTTAATGGACAGGCCGCCACTGTTGTGTCGGATCATTGATGTCATTGGGACCCATTGTTGATGTCATTGGGAGGAATTGTGTCCCATAATTGGTGTCATTGGGCCCCTATGTTGGTGTAATTCAGGGGTGTCCAAACTATGGCCCTCCAGTTGTTCTGGAACTACAATTCCCATCATGCCTGGTTATGTCTGTGAATGTTATAGTTTTACAATGCCTCATGGGACTTGTAGTTCTGCAACAGCTGGAGGGCCGTAGTTTGGTCACCCATGGTGTAATTGGTAAGAATTTTGTCCCATCATTGGAGTCATTGAGCCCCATTGTTAACGTCATTGGGAGAAATGGTGCCTCATCACTGGTGTCATTGGGAGAAATGTTGCTCCTTCATTTGTGTCAGTGGGGGCAGTATGCCCCATTGTTGTTATCAGTGGATGAAATCGTGCACCAAGGGCCAGATAAGGGCAAGAAAAGGGTCACATCTGGCCCCCGGGCCACAGTTTGGAAACCACTGGTCTAGAGGCTTAAGCTGGTCTTATACTGTTTGAATAGTCACCTGATGACTACATCCACAGATGGCGTAATACTTCAATAAGACAAAGAAGTTAAATCTAATGCAATTCTACTTCCCATAATTGTAGTTCAGAAGACAGTAGGTTTTGCATTACCATACAAGTCTATGGGAATGCAAAACCTGCTCAAAGCAGGTAAGAAAGGAGTCAACTGCGTGTTTTATGTACCTATCAATCAAATCCTTAGAGGTGTTTTGAAATGATGATGCCATCAACACAAGGCCAACACCTGTTGAGAAAGGCCCTAATAGTATTTCTCAGCATCATAGCATAGTATCTGACTCCGTGGTTGCATACATTTTGTCTAGAGCAGGGGTCCTCAAGCTTTCTATACAAAGCACCAGTTTACTGTCCTTCAGACTCTACGGGGAACTGTAACCATTGGCTGTAGAAAGGGTGCTGAGGTTAGGGGAAAAAACAATGCCCCATCTTTAGTGTCACTGGGAGAAATTGTGTCCGATCATTGATGTTATTGGGCCCCATTGTTGGGGTCATTGGGAGAAATTGGGTGCCATAATTGGTGTCATTGAGAGGAATTGTGCCCCTTCATTGGTGTCAGAGGGGGTATCATGCCCCATTGTTGTTATTAGTGCATGAAATAGTGACCCAAGGGACAGAAAAAAACAAGCAAAGGGTCACATCTGGCCCTTGGGCTGCAGTTTGGAGACTACTGGTCTAGAGGCTTAAGCTGGCCATACACTGTTTGAATGGTCACCTGCTGACTCTGCACCATCCGCAGACAGCTTAACTCTTCAATAAGATAAAGTTAAATCCAATGCAACTTTACTTACGATAATTGTAGTACAGAAGATGTTTTTCCCGCCTTATGAAATGTAACAAGACAATGACTTTCCTAAGCCTTGTCTCTGCAAATAACTAACACTGAACATGGAAGAAACTGGGAGGGACCTAGCTGTGACTTAACCAGCGATGGCCCGTCCATTCGGGCGCAGGGCGCTGCCCCCCCAATCCATGCGACCAGCTCCTAATCTACATGCAGGGCACCGGATGCATGGATTCCAGTGGGGTTTTTTTTTTTTAGAGGCATATGATTTGAGCCTGAGACTCTAATTGGCTCCAGAAAAGGGTGGGATTGGGGCACAGAGCTCAGAAAGCGGGTCCTGAGACCCGATTGGCCAAGAGGAGAAGCGGTCCTATTGGCCATCTAGGAGGAGGGGGGGAGACGCAGGGGAAGCCGTGCCACGGTGAAGCCAAGGAAGGAGGAGACACAGAGGCCCGCCGCCCGGAGGAAGCCCATGACTTAGATGGGTTAAGTGCAGGGACTGATCGACTGACCGGGTGGGGAGTTGCGGGAGACCGACTCCACTGAAAACAGCCACTAGATGGCAGCATACTACAGAACAATAATAACCTCATACAAGCCAATAAAACACAGAAAAATGTCTAATAGAGTTGAGCAAACACCTGGGTGTTCGGGTTCGGCGGGTCCGACCGAACTTCGCAAAAAAGTTTGGGTTCGGTACCGAACTTGACCCCATTGAAGTCAACGGGGACCCAAACTTTTCGGCACAAAAATGGCTGTAAAAAAGTCCTGGCAAGTGCTAGAGGGCTGCAAAAGGAAGTAAAATGGGGGTAAGAGCAGGACAAGTGCCCTACAAAAAAAATGGGGAAATGGAAAATAACTTAAAATCAAATCAAAAAAATAAAAATGGGAAGGGGGGTGGATGTGTAGTAGGAGCCTAGAGGTTGACTAGGCCGTGACCGTGGCAGTGTAGGTGGAAGTGGAGAACTAGGAGATGATTATATAACAATAATCTGTCCCTTACAGCAACAGCAGGAACATGACCCTATAGGAGTAGGCGATGATTTTAGAACAATAATCTGTCCCTTACAGCAACAGCAGGAACCTGACCCTATAGGAGTAGGTGATGATTTTAGAACAATAATCTGTCCCTTACACCAACAGCAGGAACCTGACCCTATAGGAGTAGGCGATGATTTTAGAACAATAATCTGACCCTTACAGCAACAGCAGGAACCTGACCCTTAGGAGTAGGCAATAATTTTAGAACAATAATCTGTCCCTTACCGCGACAGCAGGAACCTAACCCTATAGGAGTAGGCGATGATTTTAGAACAATAATCTGTCCCTTACAGCAACAGCAGGAGCCTGACCCTATAGGAGTAGACGATGCTTTTAGAACAATAATCTGTCCCTTACAGCAACAGCAGGAACCTGACCCTATAGGAGTAGGCGATTATTTTAGAACAATAATCTGTCCCTTACAGCAACAGCAGGAACCTCTCCCTTTAGAACTAGGAGAGGATTATAGAACAATAATCTGTCCCTTACAGCAACAGTAGGAACCTGACCCTATAGGAGTAGGCGATGATTTTAGAACAATAATCTGTCCCTCTAAGCAGTAGACTCTACCTAGTCCACTCATTCTATAATGCAGGATGAGATGTTATTTGATCTGCAATCTGTCCCTAAAAGCAGTAGTAGTAGTAATCTCTACCTAGTCCACAATCAGATCGTTCTGTAATGCAGGATGAGATGTTGTTATATCTGCAATCTGTCCCTCACAGCGCCGGCAGCATCCTCTCCTTATACTAGCCAGAGAGCATGTGACATGCAGCACTAAGTGACTCCAGCTTATAAAGAGGCTGGGTCACATGAAGCACTGGCCAATCACAGCCATGCCATTAGTAGGCATGGCTGTGATGGCTTCTAAGGGAAAACCAGTGAAACGCTTGTTGATTGGCTGCCCTGCAGCTATTCAACAGGCGGGATCAAATAACCGAACCCAGAACCCAAACCCAAACTTTTTTTCAAATGTCCGGGTTCGGGTCCGGGTCACGGACACCCCAAAGTTCGGTATGGACCCGAACTTTACAGTTTGGGTTTGCTCAACTCTAATGTTTAAGCAATAGTTCAAATTTACACCAAGACGTTGACTAAGAAGCCCAGTAAAACATCACATATTCGGACTAAAATGTATTAAAATTTGCTCCTGTCACTAATCCTATGGTTTTCTTACTAGCAAAATTGCTGTAGTTGACTAAATGCAGGTTGGTGTGTTCCATGAGCACTGACCTCTTTCTAAGCCCATAAACTGGCAGATTGGTAGGTCCCCCTACATATAAATATGTGACAAAAAACTTCAGCCCCGACATTGTAAAAAGCTTGATGGACCAATGTACATTGACTTAAAAAAAAAAAGCCTGAAAATAATGGTCATTTTAGGAGACATAATCACTTTAGAGCAGATTTTCTAAATAACATCAGCAGTTCTCTAATTTGGCAAGTTGCCGACAGTTAGTTTTTAAAAACACCGGATTAACCATTCCCGAAACAAACATTAACGGCTGACAAGCTCAACATCAATTTCGATGAATTATATCAAAACTAATGACTCAAAAAATTCTGGATACAATCTTGATGCTAGTTTTGGAATCATTATTTTTGTAAATTACTCAGTAAACGAGAAACATCAAATTAAATCGAATTTTCTGAGTACTGAAAAGGACACTTTACATAAATTGCATTGTGTTCACGAGCTGGGTTATGGAAAAGAGGCGGTAATAAGGCACATGAAGAAATATGGCTTGGTAGGTTATAAGAAGAGAAGATATTTGGAAAGTAGTTTTTATAGCAGGGTTGTTGTTTTTACGGGTAGGGTAGGGTTTTACGGAGAAAAGACATTTTCCAACACACATTTAACTTCCTTGTTCAGTTATCCCATAGGCAAAAACAAATTGTCAACTGATTCGTTGGCGCCTGCTTTAGCCTACAATGAATTGTTATCCACATGGGTTCAGAAATGAAATATCAATCTCTGTACTTGTGTACATTTCTTTTGAGTTGTCATTATTCTTGCCTTGTGCTCCTGGGCTGTGGGATCAAATCACACCAGGGACCCTATCTGCATGGAGTTTGTACCGCTCTTGGCTAAGTCATTTTCTTCTCCCAGCCTGAAAACTTGTTAGGTTAACCACTTCAATACCGGGCACTTTAACCCCCTTCCCCCCCAGGCCAATTTTCAGGTTTCAGCGTTGTCGCATTTGAACTGATTTGCACTGTACCCAAAGAAATTTTTTATAAATTTGAACTGATTTGTACTGTACCCAAAGGAAATTGTTTATACTTTTTGCCCACAAATAGAGCTTTCTTTTGGTGGTATTTGGTCACCACTGGGTTTTTTACTTTTTTCGGTGCAAATAAAAAAAGACTGAATATTTACAAAAAAAAAAAGGTTTTCTTTGTTGATAAAACTCTGTAACTAAGTATGTTTTCTCCTTCACTGATAGGCACTGATGACGCTGCACTGACGAGCACTGATAGGCACTGATGAGGCGACACTGAGGAGGTGGCACTGATGGACTCTGATGATGAGGCACTTATATGCAGCACTGATGGGCACTAATATGCAGCACTGATGGGCCCTGATAGACAGCACTGATGGGAGCTGATCGGTGGCACTGATGGGGATTCATAGGTGGCACTGATGGGCACTGATAGGTGGCACTGGTGGGCACTGATAGGTGATACTGATGGGCACTGATAGGTGGCACTGATGAGCACTGACGGGTGTCACTGATGGGCAGTGATGGGCAGCACTGATAGATGGCACTGACAGGCAACACTGATTAGGAGGCACTGACAGACATCACTGATGGGCACAGATTGGCATCCATAACTGGGCACCTATTGGCACTGATTGGCACCCCTAATGGGCACTTATTGGCACTGATGGACTCTAGTGGGCATCCCTGGTGGGCTCTGGTGGGCATCCTCGATGGTTCTGCATTGGTAATCAATGTGCTGATTATCAGCGCAGTCCCCCCTGTCAGGAGAGCCGCCGATCGGCTCTCCTCTACCCGTGCCTTGTCAGCGCGAGTAGAAGAAAAGCCGATAAACGTTGCTTCCTGCTTACAATATGATGAGCTGTGATTGGACATAGCTGTTCACATGGTAAAGAGCCTAAGTCATAGGCTCTTTACCAGGATCAGAGATGCATTGTGTCAGACTGACACACCACACCGATCAACAAGCTCCGCGCCCCCCCGCAGGCGTGCACTAGTGGCTTATCCTGCTGGATGTCATATGACGCTCAGTTAGGATAATACCACCACTTTCCGGCTGTCATTCTGCTATATGGCAGATGGGAAGTGGTTAAAATGCATCTGACTAAACTGAACTTGGATTAAAGCAGAACTTGACAACTTGATAACAACTAAACTAAAAAATAATGTTCTTTATTAAGGAACATACATTCCACATTAATAATTATGCTACCAATATTAGTGTGTGTGTGCCTGTTTCTTCTTGCTGGTGGCTGCCATTTTGCTGAAGCCCAGAGCCCCTGAGCAGCAGTAAATCATGGAACTAAACCCATTGATTTAATGGTTTCAAAAAACAGTTACATTCCTGAAATGCTGGTATTGTTAATTGTCACATTTGCTTATGTTCTCCACCAAACTGTAAAACCATCAAATAGCCGGTGCCATAACTGATTACATGTGCAGCAGAATGGAATTTGCATATCAAACAGAAGCAGCTTCCTTGGCTGTAAAGGATAGGAGGGTTTAATTCTGCTTTAAGGCTGCCTCTACAAATTTGGCAGTGCCTAAAAATGGAGAGTAACTGAGCATGAGCAGAGCAGGGTGATACAGTGTATTACTGGATTTTAAACAGCATAGGCACATAGGCAGTTATGTAACTATACCTGCAAAAGGGACCAACCTGAAGTCATCTAGTAAGCAGTGGTGCAAAATTTACTTGTGGGGGTGGCCCGTGGCCCCCCCGCCCCCAGCCAGCCATCATTCCCCCAGACAGCCAACCATCCACATAAAACACACCATTCACCGCTTCCCCCGTCACTCGATCACTCGTCCATCGCCTGCCAGGCCCCCCTCCAGCCCCACACATACAGCATCCAGGTAGCAGCTTCAGTGACTCCTCCCGAGTCCCAGCGGTCGCTTCTCCCAGGGCCGATCCTGGGCGGGTGCCTGGGGTGCACTGCACCCAGGCGCCACAGAGGTGGGGGCGCCGAAGAGCCAGAGTGCTCCCATCCCTCCTCCTCTCCTTCTCTGTGAGCACAGGAGAGCAGAGAGACAACAGAGCGGAGGGAGGATCCGCCCATCGCCCCGCCCACCTATCCACTGCTCAAAGCTGTGCTGGGCTCCTGAGTCCTGCTGCCACCCACCCAGCCTCCATTCTTTGGGTGCTCGCCCTGCCACTAGGCCTGTGGAGAGGAGGCAGAAGATCCGGCCACCAGCTGACTACCAGGAGGAGAGGTAAGTGAACTGACACAGAGGCTTAGCAAAGTCCTTAGTGGGATGACTGGGGTTAATATTTGTGAAATGTGGG
>BLSH010505707.1:38170-55047 GCA_018402905.1 Glandirana rugosa
GATGACAGAGACTACCCGTGTCATGTTCTCTGTCAGTCTCTGACGTCTGTACTATGTTCTCTAGTTACCAGTTTACGTCGGAGTAGTCACGGGTGGTTAACGTCGGATGGTCACGGGTGGTTTACGTCGGATTAGTCACGGAGGCTGCAATTGGCAGGCACTGGTAGGCAGCATTTGATGGGCACTGATTAGGCTGCATTTGGTGGGCACTGGTAGGCTGCAATTGGTGGGCACTGATGAGGCTGCATTTGACCATTGATCTCTTGTATCATGTCTGCAGTCTCTGACTGTCTCTTGTACTGTGCCCATCAGAGACAGTCCCCCCCCCCACCCCCCCAGGTCTCATTAAGCCTTGTACACACGGGATGATGATCGCATACAACAGGTCGTACTAACGACCGTTGTATGCGATATCGATCGTTTGTATGCGCGATTAGAACAGCCGACGTACGACGGTCGTACAAGGGAGTTGTATGAGCAGACTAGAAAACTTGGTCGTACCAACAAGCGGTCATATGACCAATGTATCGTGTGTACAGAGCAGTTGGTACAACAAGTTGTATTGTGCAAAACACGCATGCTCTAAAGTCAGGAACGGCCGGATGCGAATTACATGCACCTGAACGTACTTTCTTTGGTCGTACGATCATGTAGTGCAGTCAGTATGCTACATACAACAGCCAACATACGATTTTGACACGATCGTACGTGCGATCGTCGTCCCGTGTGTACGGGGCTTTAGAGTATTCTTTTTCTGTATTTTGTTTATTTTTAAGAGATCATGGGATGATCCCAGGGCAATGAAGACTCCTTAGGGGAGCATCTCTGTATTTGAGTCATTGCCATAGAAACATTTGTAAAGGGGAGGAGTTAGTAAGATAACCACGCCCATGTGGGGCGCCAGAAATATTTTTGCACCCAGGCGCCTGTGACCCTAGGATCAGCCCTGGCTTCTCCTCCTGGCCAATCAGGAGTTAGGACTCGCGGCCAATCGGATCTTAAGACTAGCGGCCAATCAGGTCTCAGGACCCTCTTGCTGATTGGCTGGGAGGAGAAACAGGAAGACATTAGTGAATATTCATTTGTTAATGTCACACAACTGGGTGGGCTCCAGGCGCAGTGCTCTGAAGCCAAAAAGGGCTCTAATCATGTGCTTCTAAAAAAAAAAAACATTGGAATCCATGTGTCCAGTGCCCTGCATGTAGATTAGGGTGCATGAGCAGCCACCACTGCTGATAAGACTTAATTTTCCGATTAAAGTTGCACTTTAAAACGGAGTAACACCCATGTAAAAGTCAGCAGCTACAAAAAGTGTAGCTGCTGACTTTTACACTCACCTGTCCCTCGCTCCAGCAATGCGGTCGCCCGAGGGCTCGCTCATAGCCCCCTCCCTTCGGCGGTGCCAGCATCACAGGTGTTGACACCCGGCTTTGGCTTCAAGGCCGGGCGCCCACTGCACATGCACGAGTCGTGCTGTGCCTTGTGACTGGCCGGCACATCTTCTGGGACCTGTGACGTGTCACAGAAGATTGCCGAGAGAGAGGGGGGAAGGTGGACTTCCTTCCTGGCGCCGCGGCGCCAGGGGGCGGAAGTGGACCTGGGACTCTGTGAAAACAGGATTCCTGGTCACCCCCCAAAAAAAAACATAGCAATTGTAGCATGTCGGGGGGTCACTTTCCATTAAAGAGGAAGTTCCACTTTTGGGTGGAACTCCGCTTTAAGTGGGTGGAATGGTATAAACCAGGGGTCTCCAAACTTTCTAAGCAAAGGGCCAGTTTACTGTCCTTCAGGTTTTAGGGGGGCCAGACTGTGGCCAGTGAGAGTAGAAAAGAGTAGAAAACGAATGATCAGTGCCCCATCATTGGTTTTAAGGGGAGGAATAGTGTCCCATTGATGGAGTCAGTTGGGGAAATGGTGCCCCATTATTGGTATCAGTTGGTGGAATAGTGCCACAAGGGCCAGATAAAGGCAGGCAAAGGACCACTTCTGACCCCCGGGGCCACAGTTTGGAGACCACTGATATAAACAAAGGGATGAGTGGAATTGATTTTTGCCAACATTTTGTCAAAATTCCCCTCAAATTTCACCATGTGATCTACTTCAGTTGAAAAATCACTTGGCCTTGTTTATAAACAAGCACTACCAGATAACAATGTATTTGGATAGAGTGGCGGCTGGTGGTGTATTTTTTGGGGGGGTCGGCAATCAGTCCGCTGCCACACACCCTCCCCCCCGGGAGTCGGTCGGGTCTCCTGCACCTTTGGTCGATTGGTCCCCACACTTACCCCATCCAGGTCGCGGGCTTCCTCCGGGGGGCAGCTTCACCCTGTGTCTCCTCCTCCCTCGGGTTCAGGGCAGCGCAACGTCCCCTGCATCTCCTCACTCCTCCTAGATGGCCAATAGGATTGCTTCTCTTCTCGACCAATCGGGTCTCAGGACCAGAAACCCCATTGGAATCCAAGCGCCCGGCTCCCTGCATGTAGATTAGGGGCTGGGTGCATGGATCGGGGGGGCGGCGCCCCTGCACCCGGTATGCGCCCGGTACCTGACAACTGTTCATTCTCTCCATCTGTACTACTATCACCAAAAGTAAAAATGAAAGAAAATACCATATTTTGGGTTGTCACCAATTCGAGAATAGTTGGGGGACCCATCTATTAGGGACACTAGTTTGGGTGATAACAAAAGATTCCCTAATTTTTTTTCCAGTTTTGCCTATGAGACAGGAAGTGAAGGGAAATCTCCATAATGGGACACAGATGGCTAAAAAAAAAACTGACAATGGTTATGTTCTCTCTTACTCTATACAAAATGAAAAAAAAAAAAAAGCCCTTAGTTTTACTTTAAAAATCACAAAATATCAGCTTAACCACTTGGCCCCCAGGCTTTTATTAGCACTTTTTGTTTACATGTAACGATCAGTAATTTGTGCTCCCCAACCGTTATGTATATTTTTTAAAGCAGAGGCCCTAGAGAATAAATTGGTGGGTTTTGCAATTTTTTATGTCACACGGTATTTACACAGCTGTTTTTTCAAACACAATTTCTTTGGAAAAAATACACTTTTTTTAATTTAATGTGAAAAAACACAATACATAGCCTAATTTTTGGGTAAAATATAAAAGATGATGTTACACTGAATGGATACCAAACATGTCATGGTTTAAAATTGTGCACACCCGTGCAACCGCGACAAACAACGTAAATTGTACTATCCATAGGCGACGCTTTAAAGGCCTTTACAGGTTACCACTTTAGATTTACACAGGAGGTCTGGTGCCAGAATTACTGCCAATGATCTGACATTTGCGGCGATGTGTGGGACAATCGATGTGTGCATGTGGGACCGACGAGTGCGTTCACCTTTGCATGCAAGCAAGGAGGGGGGGGGGCACTATAAAAAAAAAATATTATTTATTTATATATTTCTAGTTTTACACTGTCACTTTAATTTTGTTAATTACTTCTATTGCTGTCTCCAGGAATGTAAACATTCCTTGTGATAGCAATAAGCATGTGACTGGTACTCTTTATGGAGAGATCTGGGGTCCTTTAGACTCTCCTCTGCCCTTAAAAGCATTCAAAACACCAAGATCAATGTGCTAAAATGCTTTTGATTTTTAAAAACAATGACATTGACATCCGGGTAAACAGGAAGTCATGTCAGGTCATCGCTTCCGAGTTCCTATATCATGCAGATCGGCTTTGTTCGGCTCTATGATCAGCCGGCGGAAGTGTCGGCTGGTCGATTGGGACTCCCGGTGGGACAGGAGATCCTGTAAAGCCGCAAAGAATCAGTGGGGGAGGGGACATACCCTCCTGCCACTTGTAAAAGAAATCCAGCGGCTAGTTAGAGCTTAGGATTGCTTTTACAAGAGAGCCGACCAAGGTCTCTAAAAAATGCTACAGGAGTGATCCCTGTAGCTGCAGGCATCATCCCAATATAACCACTTGAAGTCCAGCGACGTACGGATACGTTGCTGGTCAGCAAGTGTTGCCTCCCCTATTGACTCCAATGCATTTCACCAAAAGAGCACATCTTGTCAATATGTCCCAATTTTTGCCAAAATTTTGCAAAGCAAAAACTCTCCTTTTCCCCTCATCCCTAGTATTCGTTTAATTGTATTTTGAATGCTATAATGTGCTCTGCATGAATTATAGGGAAAACATTTTCCCACACACATTGTAGTAAACATCATTAGCAACTCTTTGAACAGAACATATAATCTTTTTTCATTTTAGCTACAAAAGATCTTTCTGAGTTGCCCCCTTTGTAAGTATCCCATTGAGAGGTCAGTGGCTGGATGTCCTCCGAAGGTCAAGCCCTAATCCTTTGTAATGATTAGAAAGTAAAAACAGCTTGGTGTAGCTAAACCAAGAAGTTGAAGTCTTCAGATGTATGGAAAATGGTTATCTCTTTGACATCCCCTCAATGGGTCGGGTTAATAACCTGAACAATCTCAAAATGTTTTGTTCTGTTCAGAAAAAAAATAAAAATCACGATTAAGCTTTTCATGACGACTCAGAAAAAAAGCTTGATGTCCAGCACCTACCACTCTACCATGACAACTTTAAAATGCAAAGGTCAGCTTGGACATTCCCTGTGGAATGAATTGGGCATTCAATGTCAACTTTGAAGTTCACCATCAGCGGGGACAATCTTTAAGTCGAGCAACGTTGATGGAATTCATCTGATTCTGAGTCTCGTGGGAACATCAGCCTTAATTTAACTAAAATTCAGTATTCTAAAATCAATATTCTATTAAGGCGCTCTGTACTTTTGACCGTGGTCCTTTGCCCTTTAAAGGTGCTAATTTTGTAAGGGAAAATGGAAAGTCCGTTACAAAACTAAGAAATGAAGTCCCCAAGGGGCTGGAGTTTATTTTTTTTTTATTATAATTTTTGTTTTTCAATTATTTATACCAATGGTTGTATGTGGTTGGAGGTTGTAGGGGCAAGAACACCCTGAGTCTGTAAAACACTCAGCTAATAATGATCATGATGAGCTATATGCTAATTTTTTATACAGCTCTCTTTAAAAAAATATGGTAGCAGAAAAATGCTGGCTGAAGTTGCAGACTCCAGGGCTATTGTCCTTTTCCTGGCTTTACTTCTTAGTAAGTCACTAACCTGGAACAAGTAATGTGCTGGAAGCCTAAATAGGCACATAGGTGTGCTGGGTCAAAAGAATCAGGATCAGGATGACACCTTCAAACTATGGGAATTGATTTATGGCGTTTTTATTTTTTTATTTTTTTTTACTAGTAATGGCGGCGATCTGCGATTTTTATCGGGACTGCGATATTGCAGCAGATATGACGGACATTTTTTACACATTTTTGGGACCAATGACATTTATACAGCGATCAGAAATGTAAATATCCACTGATTACTGTATAAATGTCATTGGTAGTGAAGGGGTTAACCTGCAGGGGGCAGTGAAGGGGTTAACAATGTTCCCTGGTTGTGTTCTAACTGTGGGGGGGGGCGGGGCTGGCCAGGACATAACAGATCTAACTGATCCCAGTGACAGGGATCAGTAGATCTGGTATGTCCCCTGTCACAGAACGGAGAACCGCCGTGTTTACATCGGCGGTTCCCCATTCTGCAGCTCTGTCAGGAGATCGTGGGTCTCGAGCGGACATCCAGTCCGTCCGACCCACGGGCACGCTCGCGCAGCGTGTGGCGGGCGCGTGCGGCGCGCCGCCGCTGCCGCCAGGGGGCGCGCCGGGAGCGTGCACAGGGGACGACGTCCATGGACGTCGTCCCGGCATTTCAGATCCGCGCTGGAGCCGTACTTCGGCAATAGCGCGGATCTGTAGGGGTTAAATTTTGCATGTTGGAAGAGTAATTGTAAGTAAGAAGCAATGTGCCATCATTGAGTTCTTGATGAAGGAGGGGTGCAGGCTGTCCAACATCCACAGAAGCCTACAGAATGTTTACAGAGATGACCCCACTGAGAAGAGCTATGTGAACAGATGGATGAAGAAGGGGAAACCAGTATTGAAGGCAAGCCATGCAGTGGGAGAACATACATGTTGGACAGTCTGCACCACTCCTTCATCTGCTATATCAGCTACTGGACCCTGGCTTGCTCAGCTCCTGGTGAAGTGATCCTGGGCACCGTGATCTGGTACTAACACACACCAAAATCTATCTCCACCTTTAGGAGCTCTGATGAATACCAGTAAATGCTTAGACCTTGCACCTTGGATGGGAGACCTACTTGTTTACTTATCCCCAGACAACGTCAATTTTGACGAAACGTACGTCGGGAGGACGCTCTGACGTCACCATTGGAGTTCACATACCCGGAGCACGGGAGCCAGCCAGTTTACTTTGTACACATGCTGTTATTCATTTTATCCATGTGAGTATTTCTACTTTTATAATAAACCTGTATAGACAGTACTTCACTATTGGGGCCTCCTTTGTCTGTGCCCACGGTAACGTTCGTCCGCCGGGACGAGGAGTGTGTGTGCGGACATCCTGCACCTAGGGAGGTGGTGAATGTACCTGCATCCTAAAGGAGATCTAATGGTGTTATAGGAATCCGGAGGAATCTGGTTTTATTATCCCAAAGGAGCGGCGACCCTGAGAATTCTTAATTCCATGCTCATTACCCAGCTGGGTCTGGTAAGCCTCTCAATATCTGGTGGTGGACACACATGAAGTTTGAGCACACTGGGTGATCTGTCAGAAGTTTTCACTTGATGCTATTGTGGCATTGCAATGTATGCGGACTCAATCGCCTATTAATTTGGGTGTTTCATCTCATTTGCATTGTTTTATTTTAGCGCAGCTTGTTATGGTATATTTGGTTTACTTATCCTGTTGGTCGGTGGGAGCCTCTCTACTGTTATAGCTACTGGTCTCTGAGCCTGACCCCTGACTGTGACGGATAAATCTGTAGACATTTGGAGTCTGATGGGGCCACCCCACTACAAACAGTAAAAATGGGGCAAATATTTTATGCCTATTACAGTTCTCCAAGGGATATGGGAAAGGTAGAGGGTCACCAAGCCTGCCTAGGGCCCAATTCTATAAAGTACAACGGGACACTTATTCTGGTGCTCCCCTCTACTCTTGTTGAAAACCACAATTTTTTCCTTTGCTACACTAGCAAGAATTTGGGACCAGACACAAACCAACATTTCTGGCCAACTATATGCTGTTGGGTGCTTCTCTGCCAGTGTTTTCTTCCTTCCCCAGGTGTAAAGCAGACAGAGCAAGACTTGGTGCTTGCAGTAGAAGGCTGGGGGGAAAGGAAAGTGAGGGTGATGGGCAGGGCTGCTGATAGAAATCGCGGGGCCCCGTACAGACTATTTGACAGGGCCCCCCAAGAAAGTATTTCGCTAAAAATACAATAAAACTATTAGCAGGCACAAATACAGCATAACTCACAGAATCCCTGCTGAATCTAAAAGATAAAACTGAGTTAATAAATAAAAATGAAGATGAGTTGGAAAAAATTATGCAGGCTCTGGGATCAGAGGGACAGAGGGAGAGAAAAAAAGTTAAGCTCCATGCACACTGGGCAGAAAAAAACTCTCCTATAGAACATTTTGTGTACAAAGTTTAGACGAGTTTAGGAGAACCAGAAGGTTTTTTTTTTCTGTCTCATAAACGTTGAGCTTAAAATAATCCTGTAATCGTCCTAATGCGTATGGGCACATAGGATAACATTGAGCTGCTTCTACAGGCAAAACACTAAACTCCTGTAGAAGCAGCGATTTTTAAGCCAGTGTGCATGGAGTTAGAGATAACAGTCAAGAGTAAGTTAGAGATAACAAACTCCAGTGCTGAGAGGAGGGGGGCCCACACAGGGAGGGGGATTAGTGAGGGAGGACTGTCTCTTTCTTATCAGATAAAAGCTTGTAGCAATGGAGAGGGAAGGAGAGCAACCTTCTTCTGCTGGAGGAAAAGAGACACAATTGTCATCTGTCACTAATCCCCCCTGTGTGGGCCCCCCTGTGTGCTCCGGGCCCCCTACACCGGGGCTGGCTGTACCCCCCTATCAGCGGCCCTGGTGATGGGGACTGGGGGTGAAGACACTGAAGCCTGGGCTTTTTATACTCTCCATCCTTCTACTGGTGCTCCTTGTGTTCTGCATTCTTCTTCTGGGACCAGCAGAACCAAGAAAAGTAAGCAGAGCTGAAACAAAGGTAATGCAGGCTTCTCATTGGTTGTGTGAAGGGAGGATATGAGGATGATAAGATAGAGATCTATGAGATGAATGATTCCATGTCAGAAATGCAGAGGCAGCCAACTGTTCTTTGAAAGGATCTATCCTGATGTCTTTTTCAATCAGCATAATATACAGTAAGAGCTTCTCACAATTAGGGTTGCCACCTGTCCAGGATTTACCCGGACAGTCAGGGTTTTGAATCATGTGTCCAGGTTTCAGACTGTCTGAATGCTCCCCATTAACCAAGTACCACAACCACCAAGTGCAAAGGCCCCCTCCCTCCCTTCTCTGTCCTGCCCCTGAGCAAGTGATTACACTAAGGTAAGGGGAACTCAGATGTAAGGGGTACTCTGTTGACTCTGATGTAAAGGGGGAGCTTTGGGAACCCTGCTTTGGTGAGCAGAAACCCCCTTACATCAGAGTTCCATTTTATACCACAGTCCAGTGTTCCCCCTTAAAAAAAATGCCCTGTGCCGCTAAAGCGTTCGGGTTTGGCTTCAAGAAAAGGTGGCAACCCTACTCACAATGTGCATTAACAACTGCAACAAGTCAGATAGAGCTCACCTCATTTCCTAGATGGAGGACATCCAGCATCATCTAAATCTTTCCTCCCCACCCAGTCTGATTGCCACTGGTCCACCCATTTCATTCATTGCAACACTGCGTAAACTGTTGGTGCTATATAAATCCTGAATAATAACCACTTGTCAACCCTTGGGTAGGGGGCGTGCACGTGCACCGCTGGCGTGCCACTTCTGCTATGATTAGTCACAGCAGAAACCGATCAGCGGGTGTCCTGCGGCACCTGCTGATCGTCAAGGAGAGAGGCTGGACAGAGCTATGCACATGTAAACAATGCAGAACTCTGTCTTGTCAGCTGGGATGTGATGGATTTTGTTTCACTGCAAGGCAGGGAATAAAATCCATGAGATGCCCTAGTAAAAGCACCACATATAGTACACAAAAACACTGGCTAGGCACACAGTTAACCCTTTGATCGCTCTAGGTGTTTAACCCCTGCCCAACTAGTGTCATTAGTTCAGTGCATATTTTTTAACACTGATCACGGTATTAGTTACTGCTCCCCATAAAGTGTGAAAAGTTTCAGTTAGTGTCAGATTATCTGCCACAATATTGCAGTCCTGCTACTAGTATAAAAAAAATGAAAAAATAAAAATTCCAGTATATATCCCATAATTTGTAGACGTTATAACTATTGCACAAACCAATCAATATACGCTTATTGGGATTTTTTTTTTTTCAAAAAATATGTAGTAGAATACATATTGGACTATATTTATGAAGAAATTTTATTTTTAATTTTTTTTTTATTGGATATGTTTTATATCAGAAAAATATAGTTTTTTTTCAAAATTGTCGGTCTTTTTTTGTTAATAGCGCAAAAAAATAAAACTGCTGAGGCGATGAAATACCACCAAAAGAAAACTTGTGGGAAAAAATTATATTACTTTTTTTTGGGTACAACGTAGCACGATCGCGCAGTTGTCAGTTAAAGTAACGCAGTGCCATATCGCAAAAAACATCCTGATCATGGAGGGGGGTAAATCTTCTGGAGGTCAATTGGTTAATAATAATAATAATGAATTTAGTTATTGCAATCAAGGAAGTCCAGAATCACATGTGGGTGTTACCTCGGGTGGTCGTCATACAAACTCAGCCTGTCTATGTGCGCCCCTTCCTCCAGACTGATATCTGCCCATCAAGGTATTTTGATGTTTGCATAACTCCTCCCAAGATCCAGCCCACTGCATGCATCAGGGCTGAGTACTGAGGCAAGGAGCTGTGATGTTTTCAGAAAGCTATATTCAGCACTCTGCTGACTCCTCCCACCAGCCATGATCTGCCTGTATTGCATAGAGAAGTACAGTGATCAGTGGTGGCCCATAATGCAGGGCGTCCTGCCCCCTAATATACATGCAGCGAGCCGGATGCATGGATTCCAGTGGGTTTTTTTTTTGAAGCACGTGATTAGAGCCAGAGGCTCTAATAGGCTTCAAAAAAGGGTGCGTTTGCGGCGCACTATTGTCACACTGATTCTCCTCCTGGCCAATCAGGAAGCAATCCTATTGGCCTAGGAGGAGGGAGGAGACGCACAGCCGCTGCGATGCAGGAGAAGCCGCCGCCCGGAGGGAAGCTCTGCCCTCAATGTAGATGGGGCAAGTGCGGGGCCAGTGGGGGGGGGGGGGGGTGCGAGTGACAGCCGCCACTGACAGCAAACTAAAATTAGGTGTGTTATTTATTTAAGTTTTGTAATAATGTCATTTATTTAAAAAAAAATAATAAGCTTGTTGATGAGGCGGGAAAGGAGGAATCAGGAAAGGAATAATAAAAGCAGATTAAACTTCAGCTTTAAATTTAATGATTTTCCAAAACAAACTCATTAACCATTGCTGGTGGAAATACCCTTTTCCAACTTGGTTTGTGTATGAAGGACGAGAAGAGGGAAAGTCCCCGTAGAAATTCACCTTTATAAAACAAAACTGTTGCTGTTGCTACATCAATCAACATTTCTAACGATCGCTATTAGTTTATATTTAACTCACAACAGCTGCCCAATGACAAAAACCACTTCCACGTGTCACTTCCACCTTCACCTTACATGTGATACCTAATACTCCCACACCGCTCACTGACAAAGGCAGTAACACCCCATTTACTATACTGTGAGAAGGGTATTCCTGATTCTAGTGACCCGCCCCACCCTGCAAGAGAACAGAATTGTTTTGTTTAAAAGTTGAAGTTTGATTTTCCTATCGTTTCCTTTTACTGGTTCCTCTTTCAGCAACATGCTAATGAAACTTTAAAATAAAACATTTTCATTTTCATTACATTTAGCACCACTGGCATCATCACTAGTACCAGTGACATCATCATTAGTATTAGTGACATCATCACTAGTATCAGTGACATCATCACTAGTACTACTGACATCATCACTAGTACCACTGACATCATCACTAGTACTACTGACATCATCACTAGTACTACTGACATCATCACTAGTACCATTGACATCATCACTAGTACTACTGACATCGTCACTAGTACCACTGACATCATCACTAGTACCACTGACATCATCACTAGTACTACTGATATCATCACTAGTACCACTGACATCATCACTAGTACTACTGGCATCATCACTAGTAGCACTGACATCATCACTAGTACTACTGGCATTGTCACTACTACCACTGACATCATCACT
Source organism: Glandirana rugosa (assembly GCA_018402905.1). Lineage (NCBI taxonomy): Eukaryota > Metazoa > Chordata > Amphibia > Anura > Ranidae > Glandirana > Glandirana rugosa. The sequence continues at coordinate 49,591 of BLSH010505707.1, forward strand.
AGTACTACTGGCATTGTCACTACTACCACTGACATCGTCACTAGTACCACTGACATCATCACTAGCACCACTGACATCATCACTAGTACCACTGACATTATCACTAGTACCACTGACATCATCACTAGTACCACTGACATCGTCACTAGTACCACTGACATCATCACTAGTACTACTGACATCATCACTAGTACCACTGACATCATCACTAGTACCACTGACATCATCACTAGTACTACTGACATCGTCACTAGTACCACTGACATCATCACTAGTACCACTGACATCATCACTACTACCACTGACATCGTCACTAGTACCACTGACATCGTCACTAGTACTACTGACATCCTCACTAGTACCACTGACATCATCACTAGTACCACTGACATCATCACTAGTACTACTGACATCATCACTAGTACCACTGACATCGTCACTAGTACTACTGACATCATCACTAGTACCACTGACATCATCACTAGTACCACTGACATCATCACTAGTACCACTGACATCATCACTAGTACTACTGACATCGTCACTAGTACCACTGACATCGTCACTAGTACCACTGACATCATCACTAGTACCACTGACATCATCACTACTACCACTGACATCGTCACTAGTACCACTGACATCGTCACTAGTACTACTGACATCCTCACTAGTACCACTGACATCATCACTAGTACCACTGACATCATCACTAGTACTACTGACATCATCACTAGTACCACTGACATCGTCACTAGTACTACTGACATCATCACTAGTACCACTGACATCATCACTACTACCACTGACATCATCACTAGTACCACTGACATCATCACTAGTACTACTGACATCGTCACTAGTACCACTGACATCGTCACTAGTACCACTGACATCATCACTAGTACCACTGACATCATCACTACTACCACTGACATCGTCACTAGTACCACTGACATCGTCACTAGTACTACTGACATCCTCACTAGTACCACTGACATCATCACTAGTACCACTGACATCATCACTAGTACTACTGACATCATCACTAGTACCACTGACATCGTCACTAGTACTACTGACATCATCACTAGTACCACTGACATCATCACTACTACCACTGACATCATCACTAGTACCACTGACATCATCACTAGTACTACTGACATCGTCACTAGTACCACTGACATCGTCACTAGTACCACTGACATCATCACTAGTACCACTGACATCATCACTACTACCACTGACATCGTCACTAGTACCACTGACATCGTCACTAGTACTACTGACATCCTCACTAGTACCACTGACATCATCACTAGTACCACTGACATCATCACTAGTACTACTGACATCATCACTAGTACCACTGACATCGTCACTAGTACTACTGACATCATCACTAGTACCACTGACATCATCACTAGTACCACTGACATCATCACTAGTACCACTGACATCATCACTAGTACTACTGACATCGTCACTAGTACCACTGACATCGTCACTAGTACCACTGACATCATCACTAGTACCACTGACATCATCACTACTACCACTGACATCGTCACTAGTACCACTGACATCGTCACTAGTACTACTGACATCCTCACTAGTACCACTGACATCATCACTAGTACCACTGACATCATCACTAGTACTACTGACATCATCACTAGTACCACTGACATCGTCACTAGTACTACTGACATCATCACTAGTACCACTGACATCATCACTAGTACCACTGACATCATCACTAGTACCACTGACATCATCACTAGTACTACTGACATCGTCACTAGTACCACTGACATCGTCACTAGTACCACTGACATCATCACTAGTACCACTGACATCATCACTACTACCACTGACATCGTCACTAGTACCACTGACATCGTCACTAGTACTACTGACATCCTCACTAGTACCACTGACATCATCACTAGTACCACTGACATCATCACTAGTACTACTGACATGATCACTAGTACCACTGACATCGTCACTAGTACTACTGACATCCTCACTAGTACCACTGACATCATCACTAGTACCACTGACATCATCACTAGTACTACTGACATCATCACTAGTACCACTGACATCGTCACTAGTACTACTGACATCATCACTACTACCACTGACATCATCACTAGTACCACTGACATCATCACTAGTACTACTGACATCGTCACTAGTACCACTGACATCATCACTAGTACCACTGACATCATCACTAGGTCTCTGTACTGCTCTATAGACATGTGCAGAGCGAAAAAATGTGTTTAGTTTTGTTTCGATTCGTTATTTACATAAATTTGTTTAGTTAGATGCGTTTCATTTGTTTAATTTGTTTTCACAATTTGTTTAATTTATTCGTTTTCGATTCAATTTCAAATTGTTTTCGAATTAGAATTGTTTTCAAGTTTGAACAGTTTTCCATTTGAATATTTTTCCAATTTCCAAGGAGAATGGGGTGGAGTGGAAAGTAGAGGTATAGAATGGAAAAAGATAGAATACAATAGAGGGGAATATAACAGAAAATGAAAGAATATAATGTGGTGGAGTGGAACAGAGCTGTTTTACTCTGTTGTATTCTAGGGGACACTTAAGGCATCAGCATACCAAGACATTTTGGACAATTTCATGCTCCCAAATTTATAGGAACAGTTTGGGGATGGCAGGCCAGTCAAGTTCCTCCACCCCAAACTCACTCATCCATGTCTTTATGGACCTTGCATTGTGCAGTGGTGCGCAGTCATGTTGGAACAGGAAGGGGCCATCCCCAAACTGTACCAACAAATTTGGGAGCATGAAGTTGTCCAAAATGTCTTGGTATGCTGACGCCTTAAGAGTTCCCTTCCCTGGAACTAAGGGGCCAAGCCCAACCCTTGAAAAACAACCCCACACCATAATCCCCCCTCCACCAAATGATTTGGACCAGTGCACAAAGCAAGGTCCAACATCAGTGCCTGACCTCACAAATACGCTTCTGGAAGAATGGTCAAACATTCCCATAGACACTCCTAAACCTTGTGGGCAGCCTTCCCAGAAGAGGTGAAGCTGTTATAGCTGCAAAGGGTGGGCTAACACAATACTGAACCCTATGGACTAAGACCGGGATGCCATTAAAGTTTATGTGCACGTAAAGGCAGGTGTCCCAATACTTTTGGTAATAGAGTGTATAGTAATACGTGAAGTGTATATAACCCATAAATCATGTATTTTTCCAATTGGTAATATCTACACAACTCAAGGCCAATATTATCTTCCTCCTCTTTGTGTTTTAATGATCACCGCAATCCACACCAACATCCAGTGAGTCCCACCACCTTTCTTCTAATGTGCTCACCTCCAATCATGGACCAATAACTCTCATTATTAGGTCTATATGTTCATTTATGAGTATGCTCCAGTGCCTCTTCACATAGGGATCGTCATCCTTATAACATCACCTGGTGTGTGTCCCTTTAAGAGACCTCCAGTCTCTGTTTTTTCCGCAGTTAAAATACTCAAGCAGACATGAAATGGACTCTCATACTGTAGTCTAATCAGTACCAGCACTTTATTAAAATAATTATTACACTTACAATCAAGAAGTGATAAAATTGTCTTTAAAATGTACAAACAGCCATGATCCAACTATCCTGCTGCATCAGCGTCATGCAGCTTCTCGCACGCGTTACGTCACATCCATGTGACTTCCTCAGGGAGCATACTCATACCCCTTCACCCTTCAACCAGCCCTATTTTATTTCAGCATGTAACATGGTTCCTTGTTCTGTGCCCTACTTACAGTTCACTGGCCTGGCCACATCATTTGACTCCACTCTAGGCGAAGACCACCTGCAGCCATGTTGGTTCTTACAGGAAGACAGGCCTGCCAAAGCCCCAAAGATGAAATCAGGGCAAAAAGGTGATTCAAGAGAGGGGTTTGGGGTGAAAAAGTAATCAGAGAGGGGGGAGGGTTTAGGGTGCAAATGTGAGCAGAGAGGGATTTTGGGCATTTAGATAAAAATGGGGGTATTTTGGATGGGGTGAGCAAAGAAAGAGCACAAAGATGAGCAGAGAGAGGGGTTTGGAGTTATTAGGTAAGCAGACTAGGGGGTTGCAAATGTGAGCAGAGGGGGGGAGCTTGGGGTGCAAAGATGAGCATGGTGGGGGGTGTTTGAAGTACAAAGGTGAGCAGAAAGAATGATTTGGGGTGCAAAGGTGAGTGAAGAGGAGGAGGGGGGTCCTTAGATAGACACAGCGTATTTAGGATGCAAGGGTGAGCAGAGAAGGGGGCTTGATTTACAAAGATGAGCAGAGAGGGAGGTTTGGGTGCAAAGATGAGCAGGCAGGGGGTATGGAGAGCAGAGGTGAACAGGATGGAGGCGGAGCTTGGGGTGCAAAAATTAGCAGAGAGGGGGTTGAGGTGCAGTGGAGACTGGACTGGAGCGGTTAGGGTACAAAGGTAAGCAAAGGGGGGATTTGGGGTGCAAATGTGAACAGAGGAGGGTTTGGGGACTAAACATGAAAACAAATTTCTGCCAACTAACTGGATTTACTGTTTTTGGCCCACATCCCTAGTACGGACATGAACAAAAAGAATACCTCAAAGGATGTGATTTTAAAGGACCAGAAACAGTGAAGTATATAAGAGTATAACATTTATTGGAACAATGATAAAAGATTAAGTAGTTGTATATTTAAAAAACAAGCACATAGCATGTATGATTCTACAAAACCAAACCAATGTAAACCTATTGATCAACTGTCCGTTGGTGGTGGGACAGAAGAAAATCCAACGCGTTTCATCATAAACAGTGAAGGTCTTCTTCAGGGACAATAGTAGAAAAATTCCACATTCAGTAAAGCCTCTATGGTGGCTGCCTCATCCCTTGATACGTCTAGCAAAGGACAAATACCCCCTATGCGGGACTGTAATAGGCAGCGGACACCACAAGTGAATCTAAAAAATCTTAATTTATTATTATATCTTTTTTAAAAGAGAGAGAGTTGTCACTAGAGTTGAGCGAACCTCTGGAAGTTCGGGTTCTGCTGGTCCGTCCGAACTTCGGGACAAAGTCCGGGTCCGGGTCCGGACGGAACCCGAACGATCGCACGGACAACGAACCCCATTGAAATCAATGGGGACCCGAACTTTTATGCACAAAAATGGCTGTAACAAAGTCCTGGAAAGCCCTAGAGGGCTGCAAAAGGAAGTAAAATGGGGGTAAGGGTAGGGCAAGTGCCCTACAAAAAAATGGGGACAGGGAAATAACTGTAAATATTTTTTAAAAAATAAAAACATAAAAAAAGCAAAAATGGAGGTGAATGTGGATCATCTTCAAACTGTGTCTGAAAAGTATTAATTAACGGTAGAAGCCATATAACTGTTCTAAAATCATCTTCAAACTAGGGCAAGTGCCCTACAAATAAATTGGGATAGGGAAAATAAATTAA
>BLSH010505707.1:60058-97269 GCA_018402905.1 Glandirana rugosa
TCACTGATTCTGGAGATCTCGACAGACAACTCTGTATAACCAGAAGGCAAGATGGGACCGGGGAAAACCCCGCAGAGAAAAAACCTGACGCCCGGGGTAGACCGCCGCTACCCCCAAAAGGGGCCAGGGTAGAACGGAAGACCAATATGTCTCAACAGACAGCTCTAGAGGTCTTAGTCACTAGAATGGATGGAGTGACCACTATTTATGGGTAATATAATACACCAATGGACCAGTAGAAGGTAGCATATATAACAGTGATTGCTGGAAATAGGGAGCCCAAAGCTGCAGAAAGGGAACAGTGATTTGATTGTAGATGGTGCGCCAAACTGGGTTGGTATATGTCACAGACAGCGAGTTATAGTGATCCACAGGATCTTATGGTGCAGCCAGGGAGCAAAGCCTGGTGTGACCAGCATCTCCTAGGTGTAACCAAACATGAGCAGGGGGCTGCAGAGATAATCAGGGAGAGGGGGCATTTGGGGTGCAAAGGTAAGCAAGGGGGGTTTGGGGTGCAAGGGTAAGCAGAGGAAGGGGGTCATCATTCTTCTCTATGGGGTGCCCCTAGGTCTTTCACAATTCTAGCAATCCCCCTGAGCAGGGGCGTTGCTAGGTCTACAAAAGATCTGGGGCTAGAGCCCATAGCAGCGAAGTAAAGAAAGACCTACGCTTGAACGGGCATACATGTAATAAAATAAATAATAATAGTAATAAATATACATGTGTATGTATGTATGTGTGTGTGTGTATATATATATATATATATATATGTATACACAGTCTGCATTCCAGACTGAGACATACCTGCTAATTGCAGAACTGCACCCACCCTGTAAGAGACCCGGGGCTATGGGCCCCAGACTCGGGGCTATAGCCCCAATAGCCACCCCCTAGCAACGCCTCTGCCCCGGGGTCCACTTATTTTGGGAAGCTCGGGAATTAGCATCTTTCTTATTTATGAAAAGATTTTTTTTTCTCCAATAAAATGTAATTCGATTTGATGACAAGTAAGTTACACCTTGTGGTGTGCATTCATGTTGTGGTGTGAAGTCACCGAGGTCATGTGAGAATTTACATTCAGTCTTTATTTGGTAAACCGTGGGAGGTTTGAGTATGAGAAAGCCACATATAACTTTTTGGCTGCTTTCATTAGTAGCAGGGACTTTACCTCCTATGTCATTACAATCCTCTATAAAGTCCTAGCTCAGAGCAATGACTAATAAGTAAGGTGGGTACCAAATGTCACCAATGTTTCCAGAAAGTGTCCCGGCTGCCCCCTGTGGCTGCTACGAGGGCAGTGGAAAGGGTATTGCGCCTTCACATGGCTTCCACTACCCGTGAACCTGTAGGAGGATTCTCAATGAAAACACGTGGAACTTACAACGCCGTTCGCCATAACATACTTTCAAAATAGTTTAACCACAATAAGACATTAAAGAGCTGTAAAAAAATCACAACTAGACTTGCTTGGAAACTAACAGATACGTCAACACCTATTTATTGAGCCTCAAATATTTTTTGCAGTTTTTTCCACTTTTTGAATATTTGCTATTTTTCCATCCAAGAAATCATTAATGCTTATTTACAGTAAAGCTTATAGTGTATCTAAACCCATAAGCAAACTTTTATTATATTGCAGCTTACCAATCCTTAGATGTGATGGCTGTATTTGTTTTCTATTTTAGGCTTTCTTCTGGTGATCCAGCCAGTAAGTCTGTTGTTTTTCACAGCACAAACTCTCCAGCAGAATGTATCAGTTTACACAGATGAGGCAAACCACTTAGCACTGGCAGGGAATGACCAGCTTTTATTTATTCATGCAAAATCTTTATCCCAAAAGGAATAAACCCGATGTAACTGATTATAAAGTGCGAGCTGGAGTTTGGTTTTAATGTGTTACTGTATCTAAATCTGCTAATACATTTAACACTAGCCCCCCCCCCCCCACATTCACACCTGAGCATTTTGTAGCTTAAATATGCTTGAAGCTACAAAACGCTGGAGGGGAAAAAATCAATGATTCTCTATGGAGATGGCTCACATCTCCACTCAAAAACGCCTGAAGCCAAAAGCCTGAAAACGTCTGAAGCTCAAACTATTTCTGGAAGTATTTTTTCTGGCAGATTCGGGCGTTTTATTGCTTTTTCCATTGGTAAACTTTTGACCTGTACAAAATCGTAGCAAACGCTCCAATAACGTGGCAAAATCGTGGTAAAATCACGCAACTTTCAGCCTGAGAACGACACGCTCAGGTGTGAATGCAGCCTGACAATGCAGCTGTCTGCTGTGCTTCCTGTGCTCATTCCTCCAGAGTGGTGCCTCACTAATGCAGGAGGTGTGTTACTGGTCAGATCAAATAAGCTATTAGCTTATGTGCAGGGATGAGCCGTAGTTAAGTCCCTAAGTACTAATTCACACAAGAAAAGAGACTCCAATGGGACTTGAAGGGCTCTTGAACTTTAACACACATTAAAGCTCCTATCACTTCAACAGCCTTCAACATTGTGGCATATGTCTTTTTTATAGTAGGTGCCTTCAAAGAACGTAAACCGGATAGCAGGTCAGTTTTCTTAGATATAACTTGTTCTGTGTCTTTTATTCTTGTATTTAATGTATGTTTTGTATTGTATTTAATAAATGGCCGATATGACCATTCAACTCCAACAGAAACAGAAGTTGTCGTCTGGTCAATTTTGGTCAGGGAAAGTTGGAAGCCTTAAGGCCTGTACACAAGGTACAACGGTTGGTTGTACAACACCGACCTTACAACAGCTTGTTGTACGATCATCCGACCCTTAGTACGCGCGATTACAACAGCCGACGTGCTACGGTCGTACAACAGAAGTTGGATGAACAGATTAGAAAACTTTTGTTGTACCACTGTAGACTCGTGTGTACAGAAGTTGGCCCAACAAAAGGAGTACGTGCAAAACACGCATGCTCAGAAGTCAGGAACGCCCGGAAGTGTCCGTTCTGGGAAACCTACGTTCCTAATTCACAAATCACATTCACCTGAACGTCCTCTTTATACGCTCGTAGCACGTCACCACGTTCGGCTTGGTCGTACGATCACTTAGTGCATGTCAGTACGCGAGATACATGAGCCAACATAAGATTTTGGACGTCCGGTCGTACGACCGTCACCATGTACGAGGCATTAGATCTGCAGTCCCTCAGTCAAGTGTTCCCAGTACAAATGTAAACAGTTCAGGCTCCAATCCACATAGTCAATTTGTGTCATTTAACTAACAATGTGGACTGGAGAACAAACTGCTTACATTGGCACTGGGAACACTTTTTTGTTGATGGACCTTCTCTGGGGTGTTTTTTCAATGTATTTATTGTATAGGTTTTGGTACAAATTGAGTGTTTTATTTTTTGATGATGTAGCCATTGCCCCCTTGGGGGTTGCTGGATGTAGTAGTTCACCTGTCACTCTGCCCTCAATCACACTGTTTCCTTTCATCCGGAGTCATGAAGAACAGGCCGGTACTTAATTTTTTTTCTATTGGGGGATTAAACTTGGATAGGGATTGGGATGGTATGGGATACCCAGTGAATTGGATTCAAACTTGAACCAGACCATCTATATACACTTTCTGTATATACCCTCATTCTCTTTCTCCAGCACACACTTGCTTCTCAATAAACGTATGTTCTGCTCTCCTGCACAAAACATGCTTCAGGCCTAGCTAGCACATGTTGAGGCCTGCTGTTGCTTTAGCACAGCCTCCAAGCTGCCCATTACAGGCAGTGACCATGGGCCTCCAAAGTGTAGCAAAGCACAAAGTGTGCTAGCTAGCCTTGATGGACCACTGCTCCCAGCCCATCCTCTTCCAGGCCCTGCCAGCCCTCCTGGCCGCAACAGCCCTCTCCACCGCCACAGTGACACCACAGTTCCAACTGTCTCTTGCACCCTTCTCAGACTGTCTCTCACCCCAGTCTGCTCCGGTGTGCCTCTTCCAGCTTTCCAGGGTGTACATCACACACTGACACCTGTAGTTCCTCTCCTGGAGATCTCTCCAGCAGTACTCTCTCCCGCTGTCCTCTCCCACTCTCTCTACTGTGCCTCTCCTCCGGGATCTCACTCTCCTGAATGCACCTGAGCTCTCCCAGGCCGAGGTCACACCACCAGACTAAGGGCTCCTCCAAGGCTCAGACAGCCTCCGCAATACACCATCTCCATCTCTTCCACCTGAATGCTCCTCCCCAGCTGGGCTGACCCTGGGTGTTTGAGGAGGCCTGGCCCCTACCAATTCAGATTGGGGATTGGTCAGGGCACCCCAAACACCCCAGACAGCTCCACCTTCTCTTCCCCTCCTTTCTCCTTCCAGAACACTCTAAAAGCTTCTGGAAAGGGAGGGAAATTTCCAGGGACGCTGCCTGTGAGTCACCAGCCACTCTCTGAGCCACTCCCAGCCCAGAATCAAAACAATCAGGTCAGGCCTGACCAAATTTGCCTCACCTAGCAAAACCCAACAAAAATTCTCACACTAGCACCTACCTAAATGTAGAGGGTGATACAATGATTTAATCCCTTCATCCCGCCACCTCCCAGCCCTTTAAGAAGTTCTAGATCAGGGGTAGGGAACCTGCGGCTCTCCAGCTGTTGTAGAACTACATTTCCCATCATGCTTCTGGGAGTAATTGTATCCATCAGCCTTGCAATGCCTCATGGGAAATGTAGTTCTACAACAGCTGGAGAGCCGCAGGTTCCCTACCCCTGTTCTAGATGCTGGGAGGCAGAGGGAGACACTTGGGTCATGCGACCACTGCAATTGGTTGTCACAGCAATCACATGATCAGAAAGCTCCTGATCACAAGTATCCATCGGGAACTTTCCGGTCCCCACCGATGTCTGTGCTGGGAATGAGCAGGGCGCGCACTCTCAGCACAGTTTTGTGTTTATATACGGCCTCTCGCCATTAAATCCCACCTACCGAGAAGCCACATATATGTATATGGCCGGCAAGAAGAGGTTAATTAACTGCTTCCATCCACGTCATTGTGGGAAATCTATTGTACTGGGAGGACATCATATGACGTCCTCCCGAGAACGCACCTTGCGTGGTCGCTCCAGGTCCTGCTCCAGTGCGATCTGTCACCCACTGTGTCCACCGGACATAGCAGATGACTGATCAGTGTCCCGGCCCACTGCCAGTACCAAGTGATTACTGTGACCAATCACAGCAGTTTTACAGTTGTAAACAATTAATGTTCATGCCATTCATTGTATACAATTGTGTTGCTAGCTGTGATTGGTCACAGTGATCACATGGTACAGACAGGGTCAATCACAGCCCATTTGTACCATGTGATTAGCTGAGGCCAATCACAGCTATTCACAACAATAGGCATTGTCTACACACTGTCATTCAGTAAAAATATTTGCTTATAGCAGTGAAATTCACTGATATAAGCAAACGTATGTAAAAAAAAAATACTTATTAAATCCCCAGAGTAGTGTTACTATGGTAACCCTATATTGCTCTGGTCACAGTATGTAAAAAAAAAGAAACAAAAATATTTTTAAAAAATTGGAATAAAATGTATTCAATCTTTTTTTTTTACATACTTTCACCATTCAGTGTTCCCGGTCACTGCCACACCATTGATATGATGATGCTGTACTGCTCTGGTGACAGTATGTAAAGGAATTTTACAAATGTGAAAAATAAACATTTTTTTTCTTCGGTTTCCAAAAACTTGTGAGAAAAAATTACAACTTCAAAAAACGCGCCATGCCTCTTACTAAATATCTCAGACTTTCTACTTATCCAACAAGTTAATTTGGGTGTATCAGTACTGTCCTGGCGTTTTCAGTCTCAAGAAATGAGATCGGCCGTCAGTACATCAGGATTGATCGATTTTTAGATATATACCGTAGTTTTTGGACTCTATAACTTTCCTACAGACTAAATAATAAACACTGATTTGGGTTATTTTCACCAAAGAAATGTAGTGGAATACATTTTGGCCTAAATTTATGAAGAATTATTTATTTGCAAAATTTTATAACAGAATTGAAGAAAAATGCTGTTTTTTTCACAGTTTTCATCCTTTTATGTTTAATTAGCAAAAAATAAAAACCCCAGTGGTGATTAAATACCACAAAAAGAAAGCTCTATTTGCGTGAAAAAAATGTTAAAACTTTCATATGGGTTGCATGACCGCGCAGTGCACAGCGCTAAAAATTGGCCTGCGCAGGAAGGAGGTAAAAGTGCCCGGTATTGAAGCGGTTAAAGAGGAAGTAAACCCAGATTGGTTTTACTTCCTCTGAATTCCCCTGCAAAGTAGATGCATAATGGGCTACTATGCATCCCATAGTAGCCCATTATGTGCCACTTACTTGCAAACGAAATCTGCCAAGTCCAGCAATGTCACCTGTGCTGGCTGCGTCCATCTTCAGCCCCTCTTCCTCCCAGGACCGCGACTCCGGCTCTGTGACTGGCCAGAGTCGCGTGACGTCACTCCTGTGCATGCGCGCCGGAGCCACCAGTCACGGCACGATCACAGTGAAGAAGCGGCATGGAGGCCATTTCTTCACTGCCCATGTGCCGAAATGACGCCGGCACATCTAGTACACTGCATATCTCCTGAACCGTGCAGGTTTGGGAGATATGCAGGGCACCTACAGGTAAGCCTTATCATAGGCTTACCTATAGGTTAAAGTGGTTGTCATGAGTTGACAACCACTTTAATGACAACACATCAAGAATGCAATATGCATTTAATTAGTGCGTTTTTCAAATTACACTTCCATATTTCCAACAAGAACAGACTCAAGCCAAAACATTTAGACGGGATATGACAAAATGACTGAAAGGAAGAAAATACACATAAACCACCTGTAAAGTGGTCTTGCATTGAGTTATATTTTAAGGCAAAGCAATAAAAAGGCACCAAAAATGTGCAAGTCCTAACACAATGATGTGAACAGCCCTTAGGGTCTTCTTTAATGGTCAGATTGTTGGTGTTCTCTGTAAACTGTTATAGGAAAAAGTATTAATGTGAAGTAAAAAGTGATAAATGTGCCAAATAATTAAATTGTTGATTGACGTTGGTAAAAAATGGTTCATTCCTGTTGTAGGGCCCCAAAACCGGCTCACGCTGGTACAGTCCACTGCCTCTGACACATTGACATGGTCAGCGGAAGCAAGTCAGCAATTGAGTGAATGGAAGGGCTTTGCAGGTCATGCCCAGGTCCCGGTATTAACATTTACACATGACTGCTCCTCCAATGGAAGGTCCAACACTTACTGTGCAATTATCACCACTCCGAGCCCTTTGACTCTCTCAATTCCAGTTCCCTGTGGTGCCATTTTCTCCAGAAGTCTTCCCAAGTCCTCTGTGTCCCCGGCCTTATTAACCTCTTGATCCTTAAAATGAGACTTTAATGACTCTGGTGTCACTGCTAGGGCTAACAATGGGCCAGGTTGTTTGAAAGCCATGTATTCATCTCCACACTAAGAGTCAATATTTCCTTACCTAACATAGGCAATCCAAGAAACAGATTTTTTTTTTCCCCTAAAATGATCAAGAATCTTTTTTGGAATGAATAAGCCAAAGCGGATAAGAGTAAATAAAGGCATGGAGGGCACGTTTAACACATTTTCAAATATGGTGATAATTGGTTGCCCCAGGCCTTACTTTTTTTAAAAGTAAGAGCAAAGTTTCAAGAGGAAATTTTCTTTTTTTTTAAATTTTCTTTTTGGATTTTGTTTTTAATTTTTGTTTTATTTTTTTGGTGCAGTTTTTATTTACTGTAGTTTTTTGTTATTATTACCAGATTTAAAGCAGAGTTTCACCCACATTTTGAAATTTGCGCCCGCCCTTCTGTTATTTCTTCATAATTTTGCATTGGATGTTTTTTCTTTTTTTCTATAGTATAATTACCTTATTTGTAAAGGGTAATTGCTCCTCTTTCCTTGTACCTCGCCCCAGCTAGGTACGTCATTTCCGACCACCGCATTGGCTCCTGGGATATGAGTTTCATCAATCCCAGGAGTCAGTCGGCATCCTCCGCTGGTAGCATTGCGTTATTTCCAAACAGGAAATGATGTGATGCAAGGTGGAGATAAGCGCCGTATCCTGGAAGGAGATACCAGTGGGCTTCACACGCCCACACTGAAGACGGGAGCACTCTCTGAGGGGACAGCAAGGTTAGTTTTAAAAAAAAAAAACATATAGAAAACCAAAATTAAAGTAGAACTATAGGCAAAACATTTTTTCTATTTTGGATAGAGCAAGGGAGGGTAATAACCTCTGTTAGATTTTTTTTTACCCTCTGTGTCCCATAGCGGAGATTTCCCTTCACTTGCTGTCCCATAGCCAAACAGCAAGTGAGAGAAAATCCCCGAAAACTAAAGAAATACATTGGGGACTCCAAGGTCACCAGAACTAGTGTCCCCATTGGAATATTTCCCCTCTATTACTTTATTACTATTACTCTATTACAGCCCGAACGAGCTGTCTCGATAACTGAAGCTCAGGGTTAACTACAACATCACTCTCTGTTGGCTTTAAGGCTCGTACACACGGGACGACGATCGTGCGTACGGCCGTGTTGAATCGTACGTTGAAGGTTGTATGTAGCCTACTGACATGCACACGACGGTCGTACCTACAACTTGCGGCCGGCCGAACGTGATGACGCGAACGAGCGTATAATGAGGAAGTAGCGTAACCTTTTGGGCTCCTTTCTAATTTCATGTTAGTTGAAAGTGGACTTGGCGCATGCGTGTTTAGCACAATACAACTTTGTTGAACACAGCTGCTCTACACACGACTCAACGGTCGTATGCGAGCTTGTTGACACGACCAAGTTTTCTAGTCTGCACATACAACTCCCACGAACGACCGTCGTACGTTCAACTGTTGAAAGCGCCGCCACAGACGATCGATTCTGCATACAACGGTCGTGAGTACGACGTGTTGAACACGATCGTCGTCCCGTGTGTACGAGGCTTAAGGCTGCCAAGGGTGTAGGGAGACTGGATGGCTGACCCGGCCCTATAGCATGGATTTAAAATAAAAAAAACAGTTAAGGCTCGTACACACAGGACGACGATCGTGCGTACGACCGTGTTGAATCGTACGTTGACGGTCGTATGTAGCCTACTGACATGCACACGACGGTCGTACCTACAACTTGCGGCCGGCCAAACGTGCTGACGCGAACGAGCGTATAATGAGGAAGTAGCGTCACCTTTTGGGCTCCTTTCTAATTTCATGTTAGTTGAAAGTGGACTTGGCGCATGCGTGTTTAGCACAATACAACTTTGTTGAACACAGCTGCTCTACACACGACTCAACGGTCGTATGCGAGCTTGTTGACACGACCAAGTTTTCTAGTCTGCACATACAACTCCCACGAACGACCGTCGTACGTTCAACTGTTGAAAGCGCCGCCACAGACGATCGATTCTGCATACAACGGTCGTGAGTACGACGTGTTGAACACGATCGTCGTCCCGTGTGTACGAGGCTTTACTCTCTGTTGTTCCCCACTGCAGTAATTCCATTCCACCACTAGATGTCCTCGGTCCTCCAGGTTAAACGACGTCCAGAATTTTTCTCCCTTAAAAGCTGAGGACATACTGTAAGTGCAGGCAGTTATGTGATTGCACCCTTCAACACATTGGGGTTGATTTACTGATTTACTAAAGCTAGAGAGTGCAAAATCTGGTGCAGCTCTGCATAGAAACCAGTCAGCTTCCAGGTTTTGTTTTGGGTCAAAGCTTAATAACACAAGCTGAAGTTAGAAGCTGGTTGGCTACCAGTTTTAGTAAGTCAACCCTAGTATAATGATGCAAAGAGCAATGTCTGCCATGAATCCATCAGTGCAGTTCTCTGCATCCTTGGGGACTGACCACCTCCAGGAGATTTAAAGAGGAAATAAACCCTGCACATCATGGAACATACTCCCAATCCACCTGTTTCGGCTGATCAGGTAATGACCCAATGTTTTTGTGGTAGACAGATAGATAGATAGATTGGATCTTGACTTTTGGCATTTCTGTGGGCCAGCACCCTGGCACTATTTATGATACACTTGAGACCCATTTCCATAGAATTTTCTTGGCACATTTTTTTATAAGGTCGGTTGCCAGGTCTTTCCTCAACCCTCCTCAATTGCTTGGCTTGGGTCCAGCATGCAGAATGGGATGACACATGTACCCACTGCTTTGTACACACATACTAGGGTTAATGTAGACTGCATGTCTTTGAAGCGTGGGATGAAACCCAAACAAATACAGGGACATCATGCAAACTCCATGGCAGATAGTGTCCTGGCCATGATTAACTAATTGCTGCAGGGCATAGGTGCTTGTACGTGGAGTGCAGTGCAGTGCAGCAACAATAATTCACACAGTCAGGTGCAGTGAAGAACTTGAAATAGTACAGCAACAGTTCACAATACACCTGGTGGGAAGGCTGCCCAACTGGCTACACTCAAGGCTTCCAGTAATGTGAGGAGAGTGGGTATCAGCCAGACTGACAGCATCTGTTAAGAGAACAGAATGCGGCCTGGCCATCTTCTGCCCAAACAAGATGAAGTCCAATGGAGATGCATCCCTACGCTTTACCTCCTCATCAGAAACCTTTCCCTATCACTAGTCCTGTCCCTAACAGGCGGGGTACCTATCCATACTCTACCAACTTGCAAAAAGCACTCCATGCCTGAGAGCCAGGGCCTTCAAAATGCTCTGCCTGACCCAAGATGGCTGCTAGGATCACATAGGATGGCAGTGTCCAATAGCATGGCTTCTCCAGTAACACAGGAAACCATAGCGGAACCCTGTTTCTCTTGACTTCCTCTTCTACAATAGTGCCATTGTGGAAGAGCAGTGGAGAAAGTAGACTGTACTAGTGTACATGTAAACCACCAAACTAGCCATAAATTGTTAGAATTTTGTTTGTTTGATTTTCTGAATGGTTAGTGGGGACAAATCAATGTTATGGCCGTAGAGAAGAGAACAATTGAAGGCAAAGGATGCAAAATGTTTCTCGATTCTTATCTGAATGAACTAATGTCTCACTATTAATGTAAAGAAAATGATACTTACTATATTGTGCATTGTCTGGGAAACGTTTCATCTAGAATTAGAACTTTCATGGTCATGAACATTCTGTCTTGTAAATTATTATGTATGGTATAGAAGTGTATGAAAGAACAGTACAAACCAAGGTTTCTGTACAGTGCATACAAAATAGGATTCATGTGGGGACAAATGGATGATCATTTTTGACCGCAGAGAAGAGAAAAATTGAAGGCGAAGGATGCATAATGTTTCTCAATTCTTTTCTGAACAAGCTCATTTTCCATTGTTAATGTGATCCTTTGTTGGAAAAAAAATCATACTTATTATAATGTCCATGTTCTAGGAAAAGTTTGATCCCAAATTGGACCTTTCATGGTCATTACCATTCTGTCTTTTAAATGATTATATATGGTATAGTAGTGTATATAGAAACAATACAAACCAAGGACCACAGTCTATCATGAGCCATTAGAGGAGCGTGGACAAAATGTGCAATAAGTCTCCTCTTTTAAAGGGGACACCATCTAGACCAGGGGTCTCCAAACTTTCAAAACCTAAGGCCAGTTTACTGCCCTTCAAACTTTAGGAGGGCCAAACTGTAGCCAGTAGGAGTAGAAAATGCCCTGGCATCAGTGGAAGTAAACAATGCCATTGGGAGTGAACAAAAATTCTCTTCTCTGGTTTCAGTGTAAGGAATAGTACCTCATTGTTGGTGTCAGTGGGAGGAATAGCGTCCCATCGTTGGTGGCAGTGGGAGAGTTAGTTCCCCATCTCTGGTTTCAGTGGGGGGATAGTACTCCATCATTGGTGGCAATTAGAGGAATAGTGTCCCATCGTTGGTGGCAGTGGGAGAGTTAGTTCCCCATCTCTGGTTTCAGTGGGGGGATAGTACTCCATCGTTGGTGGTAGTTGGAGGAATAGTGTCCCATCGTTGGTGGTAGTGGGAGAGTTAGTTCCCCATCTCTGGTTTCAGTGGGGGGATAGTACTCCATCGTTGGTGGCAGTTGGAGGAATAGCGTCCCATCGTTGGTGGCAGTGTGAGAGTTAGTTCCCCATCTCCGGTTTCAGTGGGGGGATAGTACTCCATCGTTGGTGGCAGTTGGAGGAATAGTGTCCTATCATTGGTGGCAGTGGGAGGGTTAGTCCCCCATCTCTGGTTTCAGTGGGGGGTTAGTACTCCATCGTTGGTGGCAGTTGGAGGAATAGTGTCCCATCGTTGGTGGCAGTGGGAGAGTTAGTTCCCCATCTCCGGTTTAAGTGGGGGGATAGTACTCCATCATTGGTGGCAGTTGGAGGAATAGTGTCCCATCGTTGGTGGCAGTGGGAGAGTTAGTTCCCCATCTCTGGTTTCAGTGGGGGGGGGTAGTACTCCATCGTTGGTGGCAGTGGGAGAGTTAGTTCCCCATCTCTGGTTTCAGTGGGGGGGGATAGTACTCCATCGTTGGTGGCAGTTGGAGTAAAGGGCCACGTAACTGGTGTCAGTGGAAGAGTTAGTACCCCATCTCTGGTTTCAGTGGAGGGGGGATAGTACCTCATTGTCGATGTCAATGGGGGGAATAGTGCTATGTATCAGTACGTAGCTGATAAAGGCAACCAAAGGGCCACATCTTGCACATGGAGACCCCTGATCTAGACTCTCTGAATGTTAATATTTGGCCCTCCTCCCAGGGGGAGGTTTGGTGGTTGGTGGTCCACAAGTTCCTCATCCCTGTATTTGTATTAACTCTATAAAGTTTCACATAACTGGAAGAAGTGGGATATTTGGGGCCCACTAAATCAGTTGTGTTAAAATCGTAGAAATCCCCCCTGCCAGTGCCATCTAGAATTTCTAAAGTACCTGGCCTGCACACAATAAATGAGACAAGTGTTATATAGTGGGGTGAGAAGATCAATGACAAGCTGTGAAACAAAATTGCAATTTTATATAATATATTTTTGAAAGTACAAAGGAAGCCATGTTGTGCTATGTCATGTTATGTTTGTAATATTTTTTTTTGTATGAATTTGAAAAAAATTTTGACATTTTAATAAAGGTGTATATGTAATCATGCACCTTTAACCACTTGAGCTCCAGAAGGTGTTACCCCCTTCCTGACCAGGTCTTTTTTGCGATACGGCACTGCGTTACTTTAACTGACAATTGCGCGGTCGTGCAACGCTGTTCCCAAATAAAATGTAGGTTCTTTTGTTCCTACAAATAGAGCTTTCTTTTGGTGATATTTTTTTTTGCACTATAAAAAAAAGACCGACAAATTTGAAAAAAAAAAAAAACAATATTTTTTACTTTCTGCTATAAAACATATCCAATAAAAAAAAAATCAAATTTCTTCATAAATTTAGACCAATATGTATTCTACCATATATTTTTCAGGGGTAATCAAAGGGTTAAATGTGTGCCTAGGTTGTGCTTACTCACTGTGGGGGAGGTGCTTTGACTAGGGGAAGACAAAGATCCGTGTTCCTTCTTAGCAGAAACACAGGATCAGTGCCTTCCCTTCTGACAAAATGACAATCTTCCTTGTTTACAAATGATTGTCGTTCTGCCTCTGCCCTGTGTAATTGGTGGGTGTCGGCAGACATCGAGTCTGCAATACACGCTGCTGGGCTCCCGCTGTGTAGAATCGGGAGTGGGTCACGCATGTTCGCACCCCAGACCCAGTAGTGTCAGATCACGCACTAGGTACATGATCTGGCGCAGAGCGGCCACCCTGCCACAGTAAATGTACGGTGGGCGCCGGTCTGCAAGTGGGGAAAGTGATATTAAAGTGTTACTAATCTGTGGATTTTTTACAATAAAATATCAAACATGTTATACTTACCTGCTCTGTGTAATAGTTTTGCACAGAACAGCCCAGATCATACTCCTCTCGGGTCCCTTGCCGGTGCTCCTGGTCCTCCCTTTTGCCAGGTACCCACACAGCAAGCAGCTTCCTCTGGGGCACCCAAGCAGGTGCGCTCCCGAGCCGAGGCTCTGTGTGTTAATTCACACTTGAAGCCGCGTTTTGGCCCCTCCGGCTCCTGATTGGCTCACTGGCTGTGATTGACAGCATGCGGAGCCAATGACTCCGGCTGCTGCCAAAAGCCAATCAGGAGTGTGAGTCCCCAGAGAGCCAAGGCTCTCGTGGACATCGCTGCATCGAGAAGGGGTGCAAGTAAGCATTGGGGGGGGGCTGGGGGGACTGCTACACACAGAAGGTTTTTTTACCTTCATGCATAGAATGCATGAAGGTAAAAAAACGTTGTGCCTTTACAACCACTTTATAAATGCATTTGATTCGCATATATGTGAACCGAGCCTTAAAGTGTAAGTTCACCTTTACAGAAAATCTGTAAGGTGAACTTACACTGGACCCCGTTCCCCATCGCACCCGGTCCTGCAGTACCTAAGGCCAGCAATCTCCTGTTCTGGCAGATCGCACAGCCGCTTTACCGGCCCAGGGATTTTAAATCCCCGCTGCTTTTTCTACTCTTCATCTGCGATGACAGGATGGGCTATGCGGGTTCTGATTGGTCGGCGCCACCCATGTGATGGCGCCGACCAATTTGAATGCCTCCTATACGTAACTTTATGAGGTAAGTTTAGGAGATTAAGCCATGGGGGATTTCTGATCCCGGGACCGGTAAAGCGGCTTTACGATGATTCAGTGCAGGAGATTGCCGGCTTCAGGTACAGCGGAACCGGGTGCAATGGGGAGGAGGTCCAGTGTAAGATCATCCTTACAGACTTTTCTGTTATGGTGAACTTACTCTTCAAACCTTTATTTGTTTTTTTTTTTAAATCACACACAAGTTATACTTACCTGCTTTGTGTAATGATTTTGCAGACAGCAGCCCTAATCCTACTCTACTGATGAGCCAATGAGTGGAGAGCAGGGGGCGTGGATGAGCCATGACTCTATGTGTCTTATGGATGCATAGAGCGGGGCTTGGGAAGGAGCATTCGCCGGTGCCCCCATAGCAAGCAACTTGCTATTTGGTGTACTGATCAAGGGGGAGGGGCCAGGCGCACCGGCGAGGGACTCGAAAAGAAGAGTAGGTAAGCATGACATGTTTGTTACTTTTTAAAAAAAAAAAAAAATTGAACCTTTAGATTCACTTTAAAGTGGTAGTAAACCCTCCTATCATTTTCAGACAAGGAAGCTGCCATCTTGGCCTCTGTTTAATCTACAACTGCCATGATGCTGCACATGTGATCAGCTATGACACCAGCCATTGGATGGTTTGACAGTTTGGTTTAGAGCACAACCAATGGGAGTGTTACATTTCAGGCACGTGCCGGAAATGGAACTGGTTTTTAAACTGTTAAATGGATGGGTTTACTACCGCTTTAAGCTCCTGTGCCAGCTCTATATTATATAAGTGTTCTATTATTCTAGTAGCTACTGGGGGAGATGTACTAAAACTGGAGAGTGCAAAATCTGGTGCAGCTCTGCATTAGCTTAATTGAACAAGCTGAAGTTAGATGCTGATTGGCTCCATAGGCATGCAAACAGGGTGTGGCAGGTGTGCCTAGGCACACCCTAAACACCCTATGCTGAGCAGGGTCCCCCTGCTGCTTGGCTGCAGAGAAAGGGACTGGGGAATCTCTGTCTTTAAAAGTGAGAACATCAGGGATCTGTTTAGACACCTGATATTACACCACCCCAATGGGGCTCCTAAAAAAAACTATTGTAAAAAATCATTAAAAAAATAAAATTGTAAAAAGTAATAATAAAAAATTTAAAAATACCATAAAAATACTGCTCTACCGACACTGCCCATTGCCCTACTGCCCTATATATACATATATACACACACATGCATATGCGTTTGAGCTTTGGGGTGCACATTCTAATGCAATAGGCTGCGCACACCTATGATTGGCTCCCATGCACAGCTGCACCTGATTTTACACTCTCCAGTCTTAGTAAATCAATCCCACTGTATATATTGTAGCTTATACTGGAAGTCTGCCATAGTTGTGCGCAGCCTATGTCATTAGGGTGTGCACCACAAAAGCGCAAACAAACAAGAGTGTGTGTCAGAAGGCCAGAGATCTTGTCAGTAGTTTATTTTTATTTTATTTTATTTATTTTTAACAATTTTGTTTTTTTTTTTACAATTTTTTTTTTTTTACAATATTATATATATATATTTTTTTACATTCTTTTATGAGCCCTGCTGGGGGTGCTGTGGTGAAATATCAGGGGTCTATACAGACCCCTGATGCCTCACTTTTGAGACAGAGATTCCTCAGTCCCTTTCTCTGCAGCCAGGCAGCAGGGGGAATCTGCACAGTACAGGGAGATTAGGGTGTGCCCAGGCACACCTGCCACCCTATGTGCGCACGCCTATGAAGTCTGCACTAGAAAATACAATATGTTTTATGCATTAAATAAAATATTTTTACTTCTCTTTCTAGATTTTAAGATGAACTAAAAATAAAAATGTTTACCGAAGTAATACATGCTGCGTACTTCAGGACTTTGAATTGTAGCATTTCTCAGAATTTCCTGTAAGTGTAACATTTAAAGTATTTACGCTGCAAATATCTCCAAATAATTGGGTTGTTTCTCTCCGCCTTTGTCTCGCACCGTGTAGCCGTGGATATTCCACTGCAGGGCTCTTTAAGTCTCTATATGACACGGCTTGACTCATACAACATAACAGCAGCTCAACGCCTACTGTGGATTTACTGAACTGTTTAACAATACTTTCACCATCCTAGTAAAAAAAAATATATATATTTTTTTTACTCTGAGTTTCATTGAAAAATTAAATGAAACAACCAGTGACCACTGACTACAGCAAAACAGGAAAACGAGAGAAAAAAAAAAGTTTCTCTATTTTTATCTAGGAGTTTCCAGGTGTGAACCAAACAAAAAGGAGAAGTAGGTGTATTTTTGAAAAAAATAAAAAAGAACAGTTTCCACTTTTTTTTTTTTTGTTATTTGACTATTTTCGTGTCTGCTTGTGAGTTGCATGGGTATGACTAATTTTTTTTTAGTGTTAAAGAAAACCATTTGGGGAATTATGTGTAAAGTGCTGCGTAAATTAACGGCGCTATATAAGAACCAGAAATAAATAAATAAAAATTAAAAATAAATAAATAAAATTATATTTTGTTCAGTGACTATGAAAGTGAACTATGTTTAATACACAATTTGGTATATAAAAAAAACAAAAAAATTACGGTTATTTAAAAAAAAAAACCTCTTAGGCGTCAGTTACTAAAAAATTTCCAGTAGCAATGTCTCAGCATTCATGCAAAAGTCATAAACCTGTAATGTCTGTAATATATGTGAGATGTTGGTTTCTACTTGTTGCCTTTTGCAAGGCAAATGTAACATTTCCCAACATTTAATTGAAAAAATAAATAGCCTTAGGGCTCGTTTACACTTGCTTTGGCTTCAACAATTAAAGCCCCTACTGCTTCAACAAGCTTTTATGATGTGTTTTTGAGGCTTTGGCGGTGCTTCGATGAGGCGTCAGTGGTGCTTCGATGAGGCTTCAGTGGTGCTTCGATGAGGCTTTGGTGGCGCTTCGATGAGGCGTCGGTGGTGCTTCGATGAGGCTTTGGTGGAGCTTCGATGAGGCTGTGGTGGTGCTTCGACGAGGCTTCGGTGGTGCTTCGATGAGGCGTCGGTGGCGCTTCAATGAGGCTTTGGTGGAGCTTCGAAGAGGCATCAGTGGTACTTCGATGAGGCTTCAGTAGTGCTTCGATGAGGCTTCGGTGGTGCTTCAATGAGGCGTCGGTGGCGCTTCAATGAGGCTTTGGTGGTGCTTCGATGAGGCTTCGGCGGTGCTTCGATGAGGTTTCGGTGGTGCTTCGATGAGGCATCGGTGGTGCTTCAATGAGGCATCGGTGGTGCTTCAATGAGGCTTCAGTGGTGCTTCGATGAGGCTTTGGTGGTGGTTCAATGAGGCTTCGGCGGTGCTTCAATGAGGCGTCGGTGGTGCTTCAAAGAGGCTTCGATGGTGCTTCGATGAGGCGTCGGTTGTGTTTCAATGAAACTTCGGTTGTGTTTCAATGAAACTTCGGTGGTGCTTCGATGAGGCTTTGGTGGTGTTTCAATGAGGCTTCAGTGGGGCTTCAATGAGGCTCTTTTGAAGCTTTGTTGAAGCTTGGCCAATGCCCTGTGTGTTTGTTGATATCTCACACCTGCAATTTCTCCAAAACAAAGCGAAGCTTAAGCTGAATTAAAGCCTCTGAAAAGCTGCAGGTGCTTCAAGCGAGCTTCAAACAAGCTTTGCCATAGACTTCTATGGAGGCGTTGGAGAGGCTTTGAAGTCTGGCTAAAGCTGCATGGGGTATCATTTTTGACTCAAAGCCAACACAAGGTGTAAACAGGACTGTAAGCCAACCATTTTATTTAGTGACAGGAGCTTTGACTGGCGTTAAGAGAGCTTTAACAAAGCCCGTCTGACGCCCTGTTTTGAAGCAAATTGTAAACTAGCCCTAAAGTGATATTAAAGTCTTGGTTTTAAAAAAAACAAACATGTTATACTTATCTGCTCCATGTAATGGTTTTGCACAGAACAGCCCCGATCCTCCTCTTCTCGGCCCCCCCCCCCCGCCAAAACCCCTGGCCCCTCCCTCCTGCCAAGTGCCCCCAGAGACTTAGCTTTCTATAGGGGCACCCAAGCAGCCTCACTCCTGAGCCACGGATCTGTGTTCCCCTCCCCCCACTGATTGGCTCACTGGCTGTGATTGACAGCCAATGGCTGCTACCTCAGCCAATGAGGAGTGAGAGTCGCAGGAGAGCATAGGCTAACGGGCACATCGCTGGATCGAGATGGGGCTCAGGTAAGTATTAGGGGGGGTTGGGGAGGCCGCTGCACACAGGTTTTTTACACTCATCCATAGAATGCATGAAGGTAAAAAAAAAACTTGAGCCTTTAGAACCACTTTAAAACAGTATTAAGCCCTAAAGCAAACATTTATTAAGGTATATTGCAGCTTACCAATTCTTCAGAACTGATGGCGGCATTAGTTTTCTTTTTTAAGCTTCCTTACTTCTATTTTCATCTGGTGATGCAGCCAGCAAATCTGTTGTTTTTCAAAGGCTCAAGCTCTCCAGCAGAAAGTATCAGATTACAAGGATGAGACAAACCGTTTAACACTGACAGGGATGATTATAATGATCAGCTTTTATTTATTCATGTAAAATCTTTATCCCAAAAGGAAAAAAAAACTGCTGTAACTGATTATAAAGTGCAGATTGGCTTCAGTTTGCTAGTGTATCTAAATCTGCTAATCAGTGGCAGCTGGCTGGTGGTTTTTTTTGGGGGGCGGCAAACAATCCAGCCACTCGGTTCCCCCAGCGTCTCCTCCCTACTTCTCCTGGCGGCCAATCGGATCGGATCTCCTTTCGGCCAATCAGGTGACGGGCCTTATGACCCACTTCCTGATTGGCTGGGAGGAGGATCAGTGTGAAAATAGCAAATATTAATTCGCTATTGTCACACAACTGGGTGGGATCGGGGCACAGTGCGCTGCGCTCTGATCCCACCCTTTCTTGAAGCCTATTAGAGCCTCAGTCTCTAATCAAGTGCTTCAAAATAACACCCCCCCTCCCATTGGAATCCATGCATCCCGCGCGCTGCATGTAGATCAGGGAGCCGGACTCATGGATGGGGGGGTAGCATCCGTGCGCCCCTAAAAGACAGGTCGCCACTGCTGCTAATGCATTTAAGCCCCCCCAACTAACAATGCTGCTGTACGCTGTGCCTCCCCTGCTCAGTCTTCCAGAATTTTATCTTATTAATACAGGAGTTGTTTTACTGGCCAGATCTCCAGGTGAAAACAGAGGGAAAAAAGCCGCCCCCCCCCCCCAAAGGAAAAAGAAGACTAATGCAGCCACCACATTGATGATTGGTTTTGGGTGTAATATTACTTTAGGAACTTCAACCAGATGAGATGCAAAACAATCAACCAATAGAGGAAATAGCTTAAGACTATAGGCTAAGAACATCCAATCAGAAGAGGAAATTATATGAGGGAGACCTCTGCACTGTAAACTAAGGCCGGCCATAGATGGATCTTTTTTTTTTTCAATCAACCAGTTGGCCAATCAAAAAAAACCCAAAAACACTGGGACTCCCCCACTGTCAGAATACACTGATCGGCGACTGCAGCCGAATGGCTGTAGTGGGCTGATTGAGAAAAAATTTCCAACATTTCTATGTGATAGAAGTCAAACATTAGATCGACTTCTGTCTAGCGGGAATGCCCATGCATGGATCGAAATTCGGTCGGTCCCTGCTGAACCGAATACATTTTGATCCATCTATGACCAGCTTTAGGGGTTTCATCCTCTGAAACTGCATGTACATTCCTTATGTGCATTTAGGGGCAAAATGAATGTAATTAGGCTCTCCCAAGTTCAAATTTTTTTTTATTGATAAGAATATAGCGAATCAGGAAAATATGTTATCATGACCACTAGATGGAGCTGATGATCATAGTAAGTATTTAGGTGTACTGAATCCCCTATAGCAGAGAGTGAACTGCTATACAGGATTGATGCAATGGGGTTGATTTACTAAAACTAGAGAGTGCAAAATCTTGTGCAGCTCTGCATAAAAACCTCAGCTTCCAGGTTTTACCATTTTTTGAGAGAGATAGAGCTTTCTTTTGGTGGTATTTAATCATTGCTGGGTTTTTTATTTGTTGCTAGATGTATTATATATTATATAAATTATTATATTAAATATTTTGAATAAAAAAAGTTTTTCTTTGTTTCTGTTAGAAAATGATGTGCGCTGATGAGGCTGCACTGATGAGCACTGATGAGGTGGAACTGATGAGGAGGCACAGATATGCAGCACTAATGGGCACTGATAGGTAGCACTGATGGGCAGCCTTTTTGGACACTGATGTGTACTGATAGGCAGCACTGTTGGGCACTGATGGACGGCACTGATAGGAAGCAATGATGAGAAGGCATTGATAGGCAGCACTGATGGGCACTGATAGGCAGCACTGATGAGCACTGATATACAACACTGATGGGCAGCCTTTATTGGCACTGATAGGTGGCACTGATGTGCACTGATAGGCAGCACTGTTGGGCACTGCTGGGGGCACTGATAGGAAGCACTGATGAGGAGGCACTGACAGGCATCACTGATGGGCACTGATAGGCAGCACTGATGGGCACTGATAGGCAGCACTGGTGGGCAGCACTGATGAGGAGGCACTGACAGGCCGGCATCACTGATGGGCACTGATTGGCATCACTGATGGGCACTAATTGACATCACTGGTGGGCACTGGTGGGCATTGCTGATAGGGCTGCACTGATAATCAGTACAGATCCCCTCTGTCAGTGTGAATAGAGGAATGCTGATAACCAGCACTTCCTAGTTACGCTGTGATCAGCTGTGATTGGACACAGCTGATCACATGGTAAAGAGTCTATGTCATAGGCTCTTTACCGCAATCTGAGATGTGGTATGTCCGAGCGACACACCGCACTACCGATCGCCACACACACGAGCGGCTTTTTCTGATAGGATGTCATATGGGAGAGCCACTGCCCGGCCGTTATTTTGCTATAGGCCAGGCAGGACGTGGTTAATTGAACAAGCTGAAGTCAGAAGCTGATTGGCTGCCATGCACAGCTGCACCAGATTTTGCACTCTTCGGTTTTAGTAAATCAACTGCAATGTTGCAAAGACAAAAGACAATGAAACCCTATACAGATCACCAAAGGAAAAATGGAGTTCTGTTCCTGCAACATTATCAATTCCTTATAGCAGTTCCCTGTGCAGGAGATGATTCATTGTACTGTCAGTGGTGAGCACCGGAATCTCCATACACTTAGTAGAGGTCTTCCTCATATTATTTCCTCTTAAGGTCAAATGTTCTTCGCCTATATTGTATAGTGCCTATTGGGACCAATGGGAGCATGCCGCAACTGCAAGCTAAACGCTGGGTTTGCGGTTGCAGTTTAATATTTCTTACATTTTTGCCCTTGGGATTAAGAAAAAAAAGAACAGACATTCAGGAGACAGCAGCATCACCTCCTGAATACCCGCCATTCAATGCTATACTGGGGTGGCACAGTGGTGTAGTGGGTAGCACTTTCGCCTGGCAGCAAAAGGGTCTGTGCCTGTGTGGGTTTCCTCCTGGTATTCCGGTTTCCTCCCACACTCCAAAGACATGCTGGTAGGTTAATTAGATCCTGTCCCTAGTATATGTATGAATGTGAGTTAGGGACCTTAGATTGTAAGATCCTAGAGGGCTGGGACTGATGTGAATGTACAATATACATGTAAAGCGCTGCATAAATTCACAGCGCTATATAAGTACCTGAAATAGTTAAATAAATAAATACGGCACAGTGGATCACTTTTCAAAGGGCAGTAAGCACTGCCGCTCTTGTGAAAAAGTCCCTTCGGAAACTCCATAACTCAGCACAGACATTGAGCTGCAGGAAGAGTCTGCAGGAGCCTAGCATTGCACTTGGAGTGCAATAATCAAAAAGTTGCAATGCTTTGCAAGCTCATTTGCAACAACAAAAAAAAAATGAAATGCCCTTTTTTCTGCATTTTTTTCTTTTTGCAAAAGATGGACTTAGCCTTTAATGCCATTGATAGGATCAGCTGGAAAACTAAAAAAGCATTTGATGTGAGGCAGGGATGCCTCATACCTCCCTGGAGAGCTAAGGCCAGCATTTAAAAAGGGGCGAGGATTAGAGGTCCGGATACTGGAAAACCTCCTCCAGACCCCATGGGGAGAAACCGAAAGGACTTGCCTTCTGCTCAACTGCTCAACCGTCACCATTATCCTTTTGATTGCTGTGATAGATATCAAGAGAGGGGTCAAGAAAATAAATAGCTGGAGTTTTGGGAGGCGGTCAATAAATTACCAAACGGTCAAGCTAACAAGGATTAAACAAAGATCGCTTCTGGGGATGTTCAACGTTATCGCTGGCTGTAAGCAGCAAAGCCTGATTCCCCATTATGTGTATTGATTGATGTCTTACTGCTAATTGTTGTACATTCCAACCGTTTATACGCAATATTGTTACGGCTGTTACAGGCCTTACCCAGGAGTAAACCGAAAAATGGAAATAGTATCAAATTAGTTTAACAAACTGAGCTATGTTTATTTTATTTTATATTTTTATTTTAGGGGGATTCCATTAGACAAGGCTTGAAAATAAAATTCCATGATATGTGTATATATATATATATATATATGTACAGTTAGGTACACAGGCACAAGTTTCATACTTTTGGCTCTGTATGCCACCAGAATAAGATTAAAACGAACCAATCCAAATTAATTTGAAGTGCAGACTTTCAGCTTTAATTCAAGTGGTTGAACATAAATATCAAGTACAAATTTTTAGGAACTGCAACCATTTTTATACACAGTCTCCCCATTTCCAGGGCTCAAATGTAATTGGACAAATGAATATATTCATAAATAAAATATTTTGTTGAGAATCCTTTACTGGCAATGGCTGCCTGAAGTCTGGAACCCATGGACATTACTAAAGACTGGGTTTCCTCCTTTCTAATGCTTTGCCAGGCTCTAACTGCAGCTGTCTTCAGTTGTTCTGTGTTTGTGGGTCTTTCTGTCTTTTGTTTTGCTTTCAGCAAGTGAAATTGTCAATTGGGTTTGCGATCAGGTGAGTGACTCGGCCATTGCAGAATATTCCACTTCTTTTCCTTCAGAAGCTCCTGGGTTTCTTTTGCAGTGTGTTTTGGATCATTGTCCATCTGTACTGTGAAGCGCCGTCCAATCAACTTTGCTGCATTTGGCTGAATCTGGGCTGACAGTATATCTCTAAACACTGCAGAATTCTCCCGGCTGCTTCTGTCTTCTGTCAGATCATCAATGAACACCAATGACCCAGTGCCACTGGAAGCCATGCATGCCCATGCCACCACACTGCAAGCTCCATATGCCTGGCCTTATGGGAGGCTCTGAGGAAGAGGGTTCGCCCTGGAAACGCATCAGCCTGGCTTTATGGACACTGTCCAGTCTCCCTTTAGAGGTGGAGTTCCGAAATAGTCCTGGAGTCACTGTGTTCACCTTTTAATGTTATTGTGCCTCTTCAATTGCTCTGTTTGTGAGTATATTTTATTTATTTTTGAATAAACTTTTTAAACGGTATTGCACTAGGTTGGTGCGCCCTTCTCTTATTTTTGTATTCTTTATTGCCTTTAGATGCCTATGGTCCTGAGGAGGGCTGCAAGACCTTAGAGTGTGGAAATCTACTCACGTTTACTAAGAACTACTTAGCTTGGTTTGCATCATCTATTGGACCAATAGACCCGAGCACAGGATGATTGGTTGTTAGCTCCACCATGTGACCACAGATTGTGTGCTTTGGATCATGAGCTGTTCCAAGCCTTCTCCACACTTTTTTCTTCCCATCATTCTGGTACAGATTAATCTTAGTTTCATCCGTCCAAAGAATGCTTTTCCAAAACTGGTCTGGCTTTTTTAGATGTTTTTTGGCAGTCTAATCTGGCTTTTTTATTCTCCAGGCTTATGAATGGTTTGCACCTTGTGGTGTCCTCTGTATTTGCTCTTGTGAAATCTTCTCTTGATTGTAGACATTGACAATGATACGCCCACCTCCTGGAGGGTGCCCTTCACTTATCTAGATGTTAGGAATGGGTTTTTCTCTACCATAGAGAGGATCCCGCGATCATCCACCACTGTTGTCTTCCGTGGATGTCCAGGCCTTTTTATGTTGCTGAGCTCCCCAATGCGTTCTCCTTTGCTCAGAATGTACCAAACTGTTGATTTGGCCACTCCTAATGTTGCAGCTATCTCTCTGATGAATTTGTTTCATATTTGAAGCCTTACAATGGCCTGTTTCACTTGCATGGACAGCTCCTTTGAATGCATTATGTAGTAGATTCACAACAATAGATTTCAAATGCCAATACCAAACTTAGAATCAACTCCAGACCTTTTACAAGCTTAATTGATGAAGAAATAACAAAGGAGTAGCCCACACTTGGCCATGAAACAGCTTTTGATTCAATTTTCCAATTACTATTGGTCCCTTGAAAAAGGGGGACTGGTTATTTTTAAGAGCTGTAAATTCTAAACCCTTCCTTGAATGTACATACCCTCAAATTAAACCTGAGAGTGTGCACTTTCAGCCCATATCCATTATATAACTATAGCTTGAATATGTTTTGGTAAATATCTGAAAAAATATCAGAAAAAACTAAAATTGTGCCTGTGTCCAAATATATATGGACCTAACTGTGTGTGTGTGTGTGTATATATATATATTCCTCCACCCGAAACTTGCTCATCCATGTCTTTATGGACCTTGCTTTGTGCACTGGTCTAAATCATTTGGTGGAGGGGGAATTATGGTGTGGGGTTGTTTTCAGGGGTTAGGCTTTGCCTCTTAGTTCCAGTGATGGGAACTCTTATGACGTCAGCATACCAAGACATTTTGGACAATTTCATGCTCCCAACTTTGTGGGAACAGTTTGGGGATGGCTCCTTCCTCTTCCAACATGACTGCGCACCAGTGCACAAACAAGGTCCATAAGGACATAGATAAGAAAGTTTGGGGTGAAGGAACTTGACTGGCCTGCACAGAGAGAAAGAGACAGCCATCTACCGATACAAGATGGCGGTGTGGGCCAGGGCATGCCGGGTGAGAAAATAATCACTGGGCTGGTTTATTCTGCATATACAGTACAGTATGGTATGTGAAAATAAAATTCATGGGTAGGGGTGAAGTTCCAGGTTAGTAGTGAACAGCAGCAGGTTATATGCCAACACAAATCAGATTTTTTTTTTTTTGCATTCCATTGCACATGATTGGGTACACCCTACAGTAGGCACTGCAAAATCAATCCCCAATTGGTGCGGGCCCTCTGTGGCTCTTTCTATCATATCCATTTGCTGACCAGGCCTTTTCTGGAACTTTTTGTTTACAAGTTTAAATTAGCATTTTCTGCTAGAAAATTACTTAGAACCCCCAAACATTGTATATTTTTTTATCAGAGGCCCTAGAGAATAAAATGGCAATGGTTGTAATATTTTATGTCACACTATATTTGCGCAGCAGTCTTTCAAATGCAATTTTTTGGGAACAAATACACTTTAATTAATTTTAAAGAAAAAACGAAACAGTAAAATTAGCCTATTTTTTGTATAATGTGAAAGATGATGTTACGCCGAGTTAATAGATACCTAACATGTCATGCTTTAAAATTGCGCACACTTGTGGAATAGTGACAAACTACGGTACTTAAAAATCTCATGGGCGACGCTTAAAAATGTTTTACCGGGTTACCTGTTTAGAGTTACAGAAGAGGTCTAGTGCTAGAATTATTGCTCTGAGTCTAACAAGTGCAGTCACGACTTACATATGCGTTCGCTTCTGCGTGCGTGCGCGGAGGGACGAGGCACTTTAATTTTTTTTTTATTATTACTTATTTTACTTTTTATTTTTACACTGTCCCTTTATTTATTTATTTTTTTATCACTTTTATTCCTATTGCAAAGAATGTAAACATCCCTTGTAATAGAAATAAGTATAACAGGTCCTCTTTATTGAGAGATCTGGGGTCAAAAAGACCCCAGATCTCTCATTTACCTTTTAAAGCAAAAGAAAAAAAAATTTTGACACTTCAACATTAAAAAAAAAAAAATAACCCTGGCATTAAACGTCAAAGTAATGACATATACACTATATTACCAAGCGGTTTACAAATGCCTTTACACGCACATGAACTTTAATGGCATCCCAGTCTTAGCCAGTAGGGTTCAATATTGAGTTGGCCGACCCTTTGCAGCTATAACAGCTTCAACTCTTCTGGGAAGGCTGTCCAAAAGGTTTAGGAGTGTCTATGGGAATGTTTGACCATTCTTCCAGAAGCGCATTTGTGAGGTCAGGCACTGATGTTGGATGAGAAGGCCTGGCTCGTTGTCTCCACTCTAATTTATCCCAAAGATGTTCTATCGGGTTGAGGTCTGGACCTTGCTTTGTGCACTGGTGCGCAATCATGTTGGAATAGGAAGGGGCCATCCCCAAACTGTTCCCATGAAGTTGGGAACATGAAATTGTCCAAAATGTCTTGGCATGCTGACGCCTTAAGAGTTCCCTTCACTGGAACTAAGGGGCCAAGCCCAATCCCTGAAAAACAACCCCACACCATAATCCCCCCTCCACCAAAAGATTTGGACCAGTGCACAAAGCAAGGTCCATAAAGACATTGATCAGCAAGTTTGGGGTGGAGGAACTTGACTAGCCTGCACAGAGTCCTGACCTCAACCCGACAGAACAACTTTGGGATGAATTTGAGTGGAGACTGCGAGCCAGGCCTTCTCATCCAACATCAGTGCCTGACCTCACAAATGCGCTTCTGGAAGAATGGTCAAACATTCCCATAGACACACTCCTAAACCTTGTGGACAGCCTTCCCAGAAGAGCTGAAGCTGTTATAGCTGCAAAGGGTGGGCCAACTCAATATTGAACCCTACAGACTAAAGCCTTGTACAGACGCTTAGATTTTCGGACCGCCGAACGGCCGTTTTTTGTTGGATGCTAGTCTCCTGTCAAAAGTGAAGAGGTTACTAACCCTACAAAAATTCTCATGTGACCAAATTCAACGTCAGAAGTGACATAACGTGTTGAGCAGCTTTGTATGTATTTTTTCATTTTT
This sequence comes from Glandirana rugosa, assembly GCA_018402905.1. Taxonomy (NCBI): domain Eukaryota; kingdom Metazoa; phylum Chordata; class Amphibia; order Anura; family Ranidae; genus Glandirana; species Glandirana rugosa. The sequence continues at coordinate 87,748 of BLSH010505707.1, forward strand.
GAGCATGCGTAGTCTTGTTCGTACAATTTTTTTCATACGAAAATATGAAAATTGGATGTTGTGGTCACATCCGACAAAAATTTTTTAGTCTTACAAAAATCAAAATCTCCTGAAAGGACCATACTAACAGTGAGAATTTTGGACGATCGGTCGTCGTAAGAAAATTCCCATATGAATTTTGCATCTTGTGTACGGGCCATAAGGCTAGGATGCCAATAAATTTCATGTGTGTGTAAAGGAAGGCAATAATTTTGGCAATATGGTATGTGCTGTGGGCGGTTGCCAAGTGGATATGATGGAGGTATGCATACCCTTGGCATATCTGGTTAATTCTGGTCCGCATGGAGCTCCCTTACAACTTCTATGTGCGTTTTACGCTTTTTTACTGAATTATGACCCAAACTATCCCATAATTCATAAATTTTAACTTCCCTAACTCGTCTTGCAGTTGAGCACTTCCAAAAATGTTTTCTTGCACTTGTATCTCTGATAAAATATCAGTTGTAAATATTAATAAATAGTGTCTTAGCTCTTCGGGGGTGGGGATTGAGGGAATTGAGTCTATTTACTCTAGGATTGTAATTAAAATTGTATAAAACAAGTTTGTCGTTTATCATACTATTGTAGCAAAAAACAAAACAAAACAATCACATTCAAACAAAACATTTTTCCATAATATGGTTAGCACTGAATAAATAATATGACTCACTACAATTTTTTTTAGTTAATTCCCCTTATTTTAATGATACAGCCTCTCTGAAGGAAGTGCTTTTTTTTAGAAATAAATTGTTTCTTTCCATGTCACACTTTGCTTCCTTCCTGGGGGAAAATGTGATGTTTTTATTTTTTTTCAAAAGTTAATATTACTTCCGCTTTTTTACACAGAGTTGTAGCTTTACACGGAGTGCCAATTTCTGTGTCCTTTCATCCAGTTCATTGGTTTGTAGAGCACAACTTCCTCCAGAAAACTTTTCATTGCAAAAAAAACCCTCTACGATAAATGGTACATTGGATAAAAGATAATAATAATGATATACAATTATAATTAAGTAATAATAATAAAATAGAAAATACATAAAAAATAAAAACAACAAATTTGATGTCACATATATACAGCTGTGGCCAAAAGTTTTGAGAATGACACAAATATTCATTTTCACAAAGTCTCAGGTTTTATTATGGCAATTGGCATATACTCTGGAATGTTATGAAGAGTGATTAGGTGAATTGCAATTAATTGCAAAGTCCCTCTTTGCCATGAAAATGAATTTATAGATAAGTAGAAATAGGGAAATGTTTTATGGGATTAAGTTCATTTTCATTGAATGGAGATTAGAATACCAGTAACATGGCCAGTTGCTACAACAGGCTTTCTCAACCATTTAACCCTAGAGGAACCCCAAAAATAATTTTAATGACTCGAGGAAACCTTGCTTGAACCAGTTCATCAGGGCTCAATAGGAACAATGCCCCTTATATTGGTGGTCAATAGAAAGAATGTCCTCCTTAAAGTGGTGCTCAGGATGCCACCCTTAAAGACAGCTAAAAGGATATTTGGTGCCATGCTCCTGGCTTTGCTAAGTGGTGCTGAACCATGAACTCTGTAGGCATCATCAAACCGGTGGTTCATCAGCCACAGCTCAAGGAACCCCTAGCAACCTCTGGAGGAACCCAAGGGTTCCACGGAACTCTGGTTGAGTATGGTTGTGCTACATCCACATCCTAGTAATATTGTAGATAAGCAGAAATAGGGAAATGTTCCCCAAAGGAAGTGGACTTTAAAGGATGTGCAACTGTCTGTGAGGTGGGCACAAAAACAACTTTGTAGTGTATAAAAGCAAATTTATTGATATACAAAAGATAAAAGATTTTCCGTATACATACATGGCATATCATGCATTAAGAACATGTGCATATCATAGATGTTGACATTGATACTTGTTCCAACATCAGTGATTTTTCGTAGTTGTAAAGTCACCCAACGCGTTTCGCGAAGTAGTATCTCTGCTTCTTCAGGGAAAATATCTAATTGTCACATAATTAAAATGATACAACATTACTACCAAGATAGGTTACAGATCTTTAACACACATACAAAAATCATAGAAAACTAAACATACAGTTATGTATGGCATATTTATGATTACTTTACATGCTCACCAATTTTACAACATATGGCTACCGTATGCTCCCCCATGGGTCGGCAAATATCATAGCCATGGGGGAGCCTACGGTAGCCATATGTTGTTGTTGAGGGGCAACAAAGAAGCCACTTCTTTCCAGGAAAAACATGGGGGACAGACTTATATTCTGCAAAAAGTACAGGGATTGGACTGTTGAGGACTTGGGTAAAGTCATTTTCTCTGATCCATCCCCTTGTTTGGTGTATCTGGAAAAATCATTGTCCGGAGAAGAAAAGGGGAGCGCTACATCAGTCCTGTGCCATGCCAACAGTAAAGCATCCTGAGACCATTCATGTGTGCGGTTGCTTCTCAGCCAAGAGAGGGGCTCACTCACAATTTTGCCTAAAAACACAGCCATGAATAAATAATGGTACAAAAACATCCTCCAAGAGCAACTTCTCCCAACCATCCAAGAACAGTTTGGTGAAAAACAATGTCTTTTCCAGCATATTATAAAATTGCGTAAGAAACGCTGGGGAAAATGGGTGGGACTTTTCTTTTCCAGCATGATGGAGCACCTTGCCATAAGGCAAAAGTGATAAGTAAGTGACTTGATGAACAAACATCAACATTTTGGGTCCATGGCCAGGAAACTCCCTAGACTTTAATCCCATTGAGAACTTAAGGTCAATCCTCAAGAGGCGTATGAACACAAAAACCCCACAAATTCTGACAAACTCCAAACATTGATTATGCAAGAATGGGCTGCCATCAGTCAGGATGTGGCCCAGAAGTTGACTGACAGCATGCCAGGGAGAATTGCAGAGGTCTTGAAAAAAGACAACACTGCAAATATTGACTCTGCATAAACTTAATGTAATTATCAATAAAAGCCTTTGACACTTATGAGATGCTTAATTATCCTTCAGTATACAATAGTAACATCTGACAAAAATATCTAAAAACACTGAAGCAGCAGACTTTGTGAAAAATAATATTTGTGGCATTCTCAAAACATTTGGCCAATTTAGACATGAGCAATTCGTTTCGTCCTGAATTCGTTTTTTTAATGAATTTTGACAAATTCGTTAATTCGGAAATATTTAACAAATTTTTCAGAATATTGGTAAAATCAAATATTCAAAAATTCATAAATTCGAATGTTCAAAAATTCGTAAATTTTTAAATATGGAAATTCGAAAATTTGAATTGCAAAAATCCGAAAATTCGTAAATCGAAAATTCAGAAATTCAGATATGTGAAAATCTGAAAATTTGTAAATTCCTAAATTCAAAAGTTTGTGAATTAGAAAATTAGAAAATTTGAAAATCTGAAAATAAGAAAGAAAATTCAAAAGAACGAAAATTTGAAAATCTGAAATAATAACTAACTAATAATAACTTAATAATTGCTAACTATTAAATTATATTTATTGGAATTTACTTACAAACTTGGCTGTTAGTGAACATAACAAATACGAATTTAACCAAAGTTATGAATTTTCGAAATAACGAATGCCGTATCTAAAGGAATGGAACATAACAAATGAATAATAATAATAATAAATAATAATAATAATGAAAAAGATGTTATTATTATTATTTATTATTAATTTGCTCCCTTCCATTTGTTTAGATGTGTCATTCGTTATTTCAGATAATTTGTAACTTCGGATAAATTTATATTTGTTATGTTGACTAACAGCCAAATTTGAAATGAAATTCCAATACCTATAATTTAATAGTTAGTTATTATGAGTTAGATAGTTATTATTTTAAATTTTCAGATTTTTGGATTTTTGAATTTACGAATTTATGAACTTTCGAATTTACAAATTTACAGATTTCGATCATAACGAATGACCCGAAAAACGAAAAAATAAAAAAAAAAAACCAAAAAGTGAATGAAATGAAAATGAACAAATTTTTCAACAGTGCATATGTCTATTGGCCATGGCTGTAATCTTGAAATGTATTTTTAAAAATATGGGCGTGTAGGACACTACATTATTCACATTGTTAGGTTTAATGACTTTTAGTGTTGAAACTTCTAACTGAAAAAAAAAAAAAATAGGGTAGAATACACATAGCGATTATTGGTGCACTAAAATTAAAATTCTGGACGGAAAACAAAAATTTAGGTTATACTTGGCCGAAACCGAAATGGACAGTTTTTTCAAATAAATTAAAAATGTAATTAATGTAATAATATAGAAACCAGTCAGCAGAAATAGAAAAAAAAGTGAATTACTAACGAAATCAATCCTTATTCCAAAAAGCGTACTATTGCTCAAATTGAATGCTGTTCCACCCAATAAGGCGTTTGCTCAAGTAGCTGCTGACACCAAAAAGCTTTCACTTCACTTTATATTATACCAATATTTACAGCGCTGCACTACAATTCTGAAATAGATCAATAGTGTATAATAGCTCACATCATAAATAATCAATAGTGACCATTCAATCCCTATATACAAAATAAAGGGCTAGTGCAATAATGTGCCAATAAAAGTGCTTATGCTATAAATAACTAATTCAAAATATGTGTGAAAACATACATAAATAAATATCACATTGTACAAAAATAAGTTACATATAAGTCCGTAAATGAAAAGTGCTAGTGCTTATTCTGCCATGTATTTATAGCAAATGTGATAAACCAAAGTTGCACTTAACCACTTCAGCCCCGGAAGGATTTCACACTTTAGGACCAGAGCACTTTTTGCTATTCGGCACTGCGTCGCTTTAACTGAAAATTGCGCAGTCGTGCGACGTTGTACCCAAACTGAATTTGCGTCCTTTTTTTCCCACACATAGAGCTTTCTTTTGGTGGTATTTGATCACCTCTGTGTCATTTCTGATCGCTGCTATGAACAAAAAAAAGCAACAATTTTGCAAAAAAAACGATTTTTCTTACGTATTGCTAAAATACAAATCCAAAAAAAAAAATATAAAAAAACTTTTTTTTTCATCGGTTTTGGCCGATTTATATTCTTCCTCATATTTTTGGTAAAAAAATCGCAATCAGCGTTTATTGATTGGTTTGCGCAAAAGTTGCCGCGTTTACAGATGATAATTAATTTCTGGGGTTTTTATTTTTTTTTATTTTTTACAAGTAATGGTGGCGATCTGCGATTTTTAGCGGCACTGCGATATTGCAGGGGACATGTCGGAACATTTTGACACTTTTTTGGGACCACTGGCATTTATACAGTGATCAGTGCTATAAAAATGCACTGATTACTGTGTAAATGCCATTGGCAGTGAAGGGTTTAAATTGGAGGGGGCGCTCTAAGGGTTAACTGTGTTCCCTCCGCGTGTTCTAACTGTATGGGGGCTGGGCTGGCAGGGGGAGGAGAGTGATCACGGCTTCCATATACAGGAAGCCTGTGATCACAGCCCTTCCCACTCTGTCAAAACGGAGATCTGTGTTTACTTACATGGACCTCCGTTCTCTCACTGCGGGGGGCCATCGCGGGTAGCCGATGGAGATCGAGTCCACCCTACCCGCTCCCTGGCCCCCTCGGACAACAGTGAGCGCGCAAGCGCTCCTCCGGCGGCATGCGCGCTCACAATACTCATTATTGCGGCTGCCGTCAGGTGACGGTGGTTCGCGATAATGAGTCACTTTGCCACCATCACGTTGCGGCGGCCGGTCGGCAAGTGGTTAAATTAGCAATTCTGTAAATCATACATAGAGATCATATACAGTGAATAAGTGAAAAAAGTCTCTCTTAAAAGTCCATTTGGAAATTATTTAATCATCCAAAGGTAAACCATCTGTATAAATCCACCACCAAGTGCGCCACCTCAACCAAGATGTGATCTTACCGGACTACACAAGATCAGAAAAAGAAACATTTTAAGTAAAATCAATCAACTTATTACTGCTTCCACGCTATTGGACGCTACATAAAATAATTTATAATTATACATTTAAAAAAAAAATGTTTTGCTGTATTGAGCATGCGCAGATGGCTGCGCTGTGAAGTTGTATGATATTGCATTGACTTTAATAGGACGCAGCATGTTTTCCATTGGCAAAACGCCAAAAACCCTATTTTCAGACAACGATTTTCGGTGGCCAATATATCGGTGCATCCCTAATAGCAATGGGTGATTAATCTTTCATTTTAACATAAAATAAACATTATTTAAGTCCTAATCTTTTTTAACAAGGAAAAGTAGTTACATTTATAATTTAATTATAAAAAATGTTCTTTAAATCTGTTTTTATTTTTTTACCATTCATCAATTGCCAAAATATTATGCTGGTTATCATATTTTGGAATAATGTTAAAGTATTCAGCAGATACGTTTGTACTAAGTTCTTATTGATGTCACATGTTTGTTCTCTATATTCAATAAAATTGTTTTTGTGATAAAGCAACATATACTGTATCTGTTTTATTATTTTAACAGCAATTATTTTTCTCTACCAAAAATATTTTTGGTAATAGTAATAATGTTAAGCAAGTGATTGAGTTCTTATATTTTGTTCACACTTCCAAAGTAATGACAGAATGTTTCTTTACAGAAATATTAAGTTTAGGTACTATTTAAAAATTATTTCATGCAAATGTTTTCATTAAATAAGTGTATTACTTTTGTGTCTTAGAATTACCAAGTTACCCCAAACCTCCCTCTTCCCCATAGAATAGACCCCCAGAACAACATCTCCTAAGAGCCCTTTGCCTGCAAAGATCAGGCTGAGTGGGCCAACTCTTGGGAGTCAAGGATGCAGCTGTTTTTTTGCTATTGGAGCCCTTGCCAGAAAGTTAGCTGTTCATCAGAAGATATTACTCCCCTGGTCTATCACCTCTGTTAACTACATAGTGAAACTTTCTCATAACAACGTACAACTGTAAGCTCTTTCACATAAAACCATTTATTTTAGTTTTATGGGTTGGGTAAATCTTGGTCCATCTTCATGGCACGCTCTAGTTTCAGGAAACTATTATAGAAAACGTAATACATTATTTCCGTGATTCTTTTTGTTCTTTTCTCAATCACATCATCAGATGTGCTCTGTGAAACACACCCAACGTAAAGCACCAATACCACTTCAAAAAGAAGTTGGGTTTTTTTCTATTTCCTTTTCCTCCGACAAACTGCAATTTCACAGAATTGCTCCTTTATGGGAGAGCTTTCATGAAATGCTTTTAAATAATAGTAATGGTAAAAATACCTCTAAACTGACTGATTTTTGGTCACAAACATGTATTTTAAAGTGTTCAGAGAGATAAGACTTTGATCATCCACTCCTGCTATTAGAATTGGAAACAATTATAGGTCTATGGTGACTTTTCAGTCATCTGGTCCATAGGTGAGATTCAAGCAGTTAAGTTAAATTTTTACAATTCATTGCAATTATATTCTTTAGATATTAGCAAGCACAAGCGATTTTTAACTACTCTTCCCTTCCCTCCTCCTTAAGCCTATGCATGCTTTCTACAGGTGAGCATTCATGTATATGGAGATCATGACCATTCATGTTCATGGAAGGCCTTTTGGAAGAAAGAATGTGATTTGAGAACTTTTTACAGATTTGTATCAGCAGCAAAAAGATCTTAATCCCCAGGGTCACACTGTAGGTAGTGCACCCAATCCAACAGGCTAAACTTGGCCAGACTCTTCAAGTGAGAGTCCAAATGCTGCTCCAGTACCTCACCCAAGGACAGTCCTATCAGTGCTCCTCTCCCAGCTCAGCTCCAGCTGCCAATTTCCAACCTCTGCTACGTATCCTGCTTTAAACATAAGGGAGACCCCGGGGGAACCATTAGAACCCTCAAAGAGAACCTAACAAATGTCTGAATGAAAACTGAAGGCATGGTTGTTAGCAGGAGCTCCGGCAACCTCGAATGTGAGCAGGACAGAGGACGGGAGAGCAGGAGCACAACAGCCTGATCTTTCTTTCTGCTCTCTTCTCCCAGGGCCATTGCTATCTGGGCTGCGTCCTACATGACCAAAGTCAAGATTTGGAGCTTACACAGGGGTAACTCTCTTTACTCCGAACCACTAAGCTGGAAAAGCATGGGTTCCCTTTGAAAGCCATTTTTGTATTTTTCGACTGGCACACAAGTGTAACATCTCAGAAGAAAATAATTTTCAGCACAGGTTTTTTTAACACTATTGTACACTTGTTCTTTGTGACTGGCTTGTCATTTTTCAAAAGTTAACCAGTAATCTGCCCATCACCAGGTTTTTATCTTTACTATCTCACTGGCCTTCCAAAAAAAGATGTTATCTTATCTCCTTAGTGGTAGAGATAAAAATCTTAATCTTTCCAATAAAGTCTAGTCTAGTCCCAGGACAAACAAATTTTATGTCTATTATACACCATTGCATTTCCTTTATCTGTTACGCCACTGGCGGGGCTGTATTTCTCATATGGAACCAGTGGGGCGTGTGGTCAATAGGGTAAAGGGCCGTTTCTTGCCACCTCAATTTGAGTTAATCAAGCTACATAGCTAAAGGTAGATGAAGTAAAAGGTTTACTGACACAACTCTCATGTAGCTTAAAGCCAGTTCACACTCACATCAAGCTGCCTCTAACAGCATCATGTTGTTTCAATTTTTGCAATAATAATAGTGAAATATGGGGCTGTGCCTGCACTGAAAGGGTTAATTGTTTGTTTAGATCTAGAGGAGCAACAAAAAGTGATTCAATTACCCGATTCCCCTTTCTTCCCCGATGCTAGACCAGTCTCCACAGTGTTTGCACCCCCACGCTCCACCGGTCTAGGATCCTGATGTCATCAAGACCAGAGCAGTCTCAATAGCCCTGCAAAAGATGTGAAGTCATTGAGGGACAGCTAGGGTTGCCACCTTATCCCTTTAGAACTGAACACATATTAATTACACAGGTTCTGTGGCTGATTAAGGTGGCAATTAAACTCACTTACTGCCCTTATCTGCTCTAAATTAGCCTAAGAACCTGTGTAATTAATATGTTTTTGGTTTTAAAGGGATAAGGTGGCAACCCTAGGGACAGCCCATCACCAGATTATCAGGGAGCATACACTATATTACCAAAAGTATTGGGACACCTGCCTTTACACGAATATGAACTTTAACGGCATCCTATAGTGTTCAATATTGAGTTGGCCCACCCTTTGCAGCTATAACAGCTGCAGCTCTTCTGGGAAGGCTGTCCACAAGGTTTAGGAGTGTCTATAGTAATGTTTGACCGTTCTTCCAGAAGAGCATTTGTCAGGTCAGGCACTGATGTTGGAGAGAAGGCCTGGCTCACAGTCTCCGCTCTAATTTATCACAATGGTGTTCTGTCGGGTTGAGGTCAGGACATTGCATGCTAGTTAAGTTCCTCCACCCCAAACTCGCTCATCCATGTCATTATGGACCTTGCTTTGTGCACTGGCCCAAATCATTTGGTGGAGGGG
>BLSH010505727.1:20827-43792 GCA_018402905.1 Glandirana rugosa
AAGTATATCTTTATTAATGCAATGATGCGAAGGTGGTAGTGGTGACACGAGTGTCTTGAGAGGGGAGTTGTTACTCTTACTTATCGGAAGACTTAGTGTTATACCCAAACAATGAAGAAGGAGGGTCACAATGTAAGGAGTTCCGATAAAGGGAGTGGAAGTTCCCTACCGGATTTATACATACTAAGTTTCCTAGACCATACATAAAACTCCCTTGAGACGTAAAAAAAAGTAAGTAACATCCTACATGTTGTTGTTTTACTGTAAATGTTTCTTACGTTAAATTTAACGGTCGGTAAATGTGGACTGTGAGAGGGGGGCTGTGAGAGGGGGAAGCTGTGGTGTGAGAGGGAGGAGCTGTAATACTGGGGGGCTGTGATTTCAGAGGGAGAAGCTGTGATATGTGGGGATGCTGTGTAATTTGAGGACGTGTGTGCTGTTAAAAAAAGGGGAAAAAAAAGGAAGCTGGCAATGAAATGTAAATGGCTGGCAATTTAAATTGCATTCTTTGTAAATGTCATTTTGTTGTTGTACATCCTACAATGAATGAAAAAAAATGCAGAGTTCCCTCAAAATACATACCAGATCCTTTGAATCATACATATTTAGGCCATCCCTTGAAGGTGAGGGAAATAGCCTTGAGGAATGTAACACTGGGAGGAAGAAGTAACAAACCCATATTGTGATTCAGAAGGCTATTCATTCTCATTGTTGAGGGGAGAGTTCTGTGAGCACAGTGGTGATGGTGGAAGCGTAGTAACGTAATTATTTCTATATGAAGAAGGAAGAAGTGAGCACGTTGTCTTTGAGCACCGTGACACCTTAATCCACAAATTGTTTTCCTTTGAGCACTGAGGCAATTTAATTTATGAACTGGTCCATATTGACAGCTAAAGAAATTTGCGAAAAATTGCACATCAATTGTATATCAATTGGAACACTTTTATTCATGGACTATTTTGGTTGAGCACTGTGACACATATTTAAGCAATAGATATTAATTTTGAATATTTTTGAATATAATAAGCAGCTGACCAATAGCAGTATACATTGGACACTCACGTTGTATTGTTTTTTGAGAGGTTGAGCAATATCATTCTAACTGTTTTACACAAACAAAATTGACATCCATTTTTTCCCACAAATAGAGCTTTCTTTTGGTGGTATTTGATCACCTCTGCTTTTTTATTTTTTGCACTTTAAACAAAAAAAAGATCAACAATTTTGAAAAAAAACACATTTTTTTACTTTCTGTTATAATACATATCCATAAAAATATAAAAAAACAAATGTATTCACCCGTTTCGGCCAATATGTTTTTTCTACATATTTTGGTAAAAAAAATTGCAATAGGCATATATTGATTGGTTTGCGCAAAAGTTATCACGTCTACAAAACACGGGATAGATTTATGGACATTTTTTGGGACCAGTGACATTATTACATTGATCAGTGCTATAAATATGCATTGATCAATTTAACAATGACACTGGCAGGGAAGGGGTTAACACTAGGGAGACATCAAAGGATTAAATGTGTTCCCTGGGTGTGTTCTAACTGTAGGGGGGATGGGCTGCCTAGGACATGACAGGGATCACTGTTCCCAATCACATGGAACATCATGTCCCCTGTCAGAATGGGGATCCACAGTGTTTACATGGGCAGATCCTGTCCTCTGCACAGAGCGATCGAAAGTCGACGGCAGACATCGTGTCCTCGGGACCCGCATGCGCCCGCAGGTTCACATGCACGGATCGATGTACAGGTATGTTGGTTTGCGCAGGGGAGCCAACCTGCTGCAGTAAATGTACGTGAGCTGTTTGGCAAGTGGTTAAGAAATCATAATATGTAATTTTCAACATGCAATCAATGGTTGCTGAAGTGTGGTGATGTATACTTTTAGTTTTTCTATATAAAGATGTGCATTCCTTTGCTTCACAACACAAAGACTAATAGTGCCATTCCGTGCACTGCTGCAGTGGATAAATTGTTACTTTGCTGATTAAACCTAAAATGGACATTTCATGAAAAATAATAGTGTAATGAAGGGTATATGCTTCCTTTAAATAATTGATGAGTTAGAGTCAGGAATTCACAGCCTTTTCCTGAAACTTATAATAAGAGTTTTTACTGAGCTTTCTGCTTAGACAGCACCAACGAATTCTGACTAGCAGTGGATGGACAGTAGTTTTATGTTCCTAGGTTTTAGCAACCCCTTGGTAATGTGGGACAAGGTAACACAGTACAAGGAGGTGAAAGAAAATGGGCTGAGCAAAAAGCACATTTGAAGCTCTTGAGGCCCAGGGTTGGCATGTCTAAGCAGGAGGTAAAAAAGTCATGATGGTAGTTGGGTAGGGCACAGAGGTGGTCCATTGAAACAACCCTTATTGGCTAATAGGTGCCCCATAGCTTGACACTGACATTAGGCTCAGGAGCTAGTAGAGTGAGGATGGGTTCACACTGCCGCAAGGATGCAGCTCACAGCAGGGGTCCGGTGCATCCCTGTGCACTTTTTCGGGTCCGATTTCAGTCTGAATTTTTGGCTGAATTCGGACCTGAAACAGACCCGAAGATGCACAGGACTCCTGTGCAGTTTGCACTGGAGCCGCTCCAGAGATGTGTGAACCGGCTCCATGGAGAGCATGCAAATTGGATACAGGGAAATCTGCATCTAATTCACAATAGTGTGAACCAAGCCTTAACCACTTGACCACTGGGCACTTAAACCCCCTTCCTAACCAGAACAATTTTCAGCTTTCAGTGCTGTCACATTTTAAATGACAATTACTCAGTCATACTACATCGTACCCATATGAAATTTTGTCCTTTTTTTCCCCACACAAATAGAGCTTTCTTTTGGTGGTATTTAATCACCATTGGGGTTTTTATTTTTTTCGCTATAAATGGAAAAAGACCGAAAATATTGTAAAAAAAATGCATTTTTCTTTGTTGCTGTTATAAAATTTTGCAAATTAGTAATTTTTCTTCAATAATTTTGACCAAAATTTATACTGCTACATATCTTTGGTAAAAATAACTTAAATAAGTGTATATTATTTGGTCTTTGTGAAAGTTCTAGAGTCTACAAGCTATGGTGCCAATCTCTGAAAATTGATGACACCTGATGTACCGACAGCCTATCTCAGTTCTTGAGACCCTAACAAGCCAGGAAAGTACAAATACCCCCAAATGACCCCTTTTTTGAAAGTAGACAGTGCAAAGTATTTAGTAAGAGGCATGGCGAGTTATTTGAAGTTGTATTTTTTTCCCCACAATTCTTTGCAAAACGAAGATTTTTTTTCAGTTTTTTTTTCACAAAATTGTCATATTCTTACACACAGCATATGCATACCATAAATTACACCCCAAAACACATTCTACTACTCCTCCTGAGTATGGTGATACCCCTTGTGTGAGACTTTTACACAGCCTGGCCACATACAGAAGCCCAACATGCAGGGAGCACCATCAGGCATTCTAGGGACATAAATTACACATATAGTTTTCTGACTACCTCTTGCACTTTTGAGGGTCCTGGAGCACCAGGACAATGGAAACATCCAAAAAATTACCCCATTTTGGAAATTAAACACCCCAACGTATATTTTAGTAGGCATGAGGAGTCTTTTGAACATGTCATTTTTTCCACATTTTTTTTTACACAAAGTTGTCTATTTATACAATATTTATAACATACAGCATGTACCTAGCAAAAATTACACCCCATAATATATTCTGCTACTCCTTCCAAGTATGGTGATACCACATGTGTGACACTTTTACACAGCCTGACCAAATACAGAGGCCGAACATGCAGGGAGCACCATCAGGCATTCTAGTGGCATACATTTTAAATCTAATTTGACTACCTATTACACTATTGTGAGGCACTGTAGTGGCACTGATGGGCGCTGTAGTGGCACGAATGGGCACTGTAGTGGCATGGATGTGTCACGGATGAGAACTGATGTAGTATGGATGAGCATGAATGAGGCATAAATGAGCACGAATGGGGGTGGATGAGCAGTGGATGGGGTTGACTGAGCACGGATGGAGATGGCTGAGCATGTATGGGGATGGCAGGGCACGGATGGATGGCTGAGCACGGATACATGGGTGAGCATGGATGTATGGGTGAGCATGGATGCATGGGTGAGCATGCATGGATGGGTGTGCATGGATGCATGTGTGAGCACGCATGCATGGGTGAGCATGCATGCATGGGTGAGCACAGATGGATGGCAGAGCATGGATGCATGGGTGAGCATGGATGCATGTCTGAGCACAGATGCATGGCTGAGCATGGATGCATGGGTGAGCACAAACACATGGATGAGCACTGATGGATGGGTGAGCACGGATGCATGGGTGAGCACAGATGGATGGGGGAGCACGGATGCATGGGTGAACATGGATGCATGGGTGAGCATGCATGTATGGGTGAGCACGGATGCATGGGCAAACACTGATACATGGGTGAGCACAGATGGATGGGTGAACACGGATGCATGGGTGAGCATGCATGCATGGGTGAGAATGGATACATGGGTGAGCACAGATGGATGGCAGAGCATGGATGAGCATGGATGCATGGGGGAGCACGGATGCATGGGTGAGCACGGATGAGGCTCGATGGGTGAGCATGAATGCATGGGTGAGCACGGATGCATGAGTGAGCATGGCTGGATGGGTGAGCATGGCTGGATGGATGAGCATGGGTACATGGATGAGCATGGCTGGATGGGTGAACACGGATGCATGGGTGAGCATGGCTGGATGGGTGAACACGGATGCATGGGTGAACAAGGCTGGATGGGTGAACACGGATGCATGGGTGAGCATGGCTGGATGGGTGAACACTGATGCATGGGTGAGCATGGCTGGATGGGTGAACACTGATGCATGGGTGAGCATGGCTGGATGGGTGAACACTGATGCATGGGCGACGGCAGAGGCTGGATGGGTGAGCATGGATGGATGGATGGGGGGTTCAGACTGGCACATAGCAGTACTGTGGGCACTTCAGATACTGCCCACAGCACTGCTGTTTCTGATCTCTCCTGATCGGTGCAGGGAGGGGAGAGACAAGCCGGATATCCGCCAGCTTGTTTACAGCTGCGGCGGTCACGGATACTCCCGGGGGCGCACGGGAGCGCGATTCTGGGAGGATGTTATAGTACACCCTCCCTGAACAATTGATCCACCTTGTGGCCGTGTTTCTATATGACACGATTGGCAAGTGGTTAAAGGGTAAAACTGTACTTTCGTGGGGAAAAAAATAGCAAATAAAGAAAAAATAATACAGCGTGTACAATTGTGATACAAGTCATATTATAATTGAATGTTAATAAAAATGTCCTTTCCTTTTCAATCTGCAGCCGCTGTAATTTTCTATAAATGTAGTATAATATGGCTACCTGGAGTTGTTCTGTACACAGAATGTGTACTGACCACTCCCCAGAAACATAATTTCTTGCTTGTGTGATTGACTCACCAATTTTCCAAGAAGTCTGCCTAAGATACAAGTTATATTTCAGGCATCCCCTGCAACAAAAATGTAATTTTTGGTGAGATACTTCTAGTAGTAACACATCTAAAGGGATGCAGGCCCAGCAGATTTCCTCATTTGTGCACTGCAGCTGCACACCTGACTGATAATTATGAAACCACTCCCATTGAGCCCACTCAGGCACAGAGAAACAAACATGGATTTCTTCAGAATAACAAAAAGGAAGGAATCTGCAACAAAGGTTGTTATAATCCTTGCAATGTACACCCAGAGGGGAATATTTTTTTCTAAACAAAAGTGGAGTTATGCTTTAACCACTTGACCACTGGGCACTTAAACTCCCTTAACACCCAGACCAATTTTCAGCTTTCAGTGCTCTCACAATTTGAATGACAATTACTCAGTCATGCAACGCTGTACCCATATGACATTTGTGTCCTTTTTTCACACAAATAGAGCTTTCTTTTGGCGGTATTTATTCACCGCTGGGTTTTTTTGCATGTACATAGCAAAAATGACACCCCACAAAATATTCTGCTACTCCTCCCGAGTATGGCAATACCACATGTGTGACACTTTTACACAGCCTGACCACATACAGAGGCCCAACATGCAGGGAGCACTGTCAGGTGTTCTAGGGGCATACATTTCAAATCTAATTTGACGACCCTTTACACTACTGTGAGGCACTGTGGTGGCATGAATAGGCACTGTAGTGGCATGGATAGGCAGCGTAGTGGCACGGATGAGCAGTGTAGTGGCATGGATGGGCAGTGTAGTGGCATGGATAGGCACTGTAGTGGCACGGATGGGCAGTGTAGTAGCACAGATGGGCAGTGTAGTAGCACAGATGGGCACTGTAGTGGCATGGATGGGCACTGTAGTGGCACGGATGTGTCATGGATGAGAACTGATGTGGTATGGATGAGCATGAATGAGGCACAAATGAGCCATGGATGGGGATGGATGAGCCGTGGATGGGGATAGATGAGCACGAATGGGGATGACTGAGCATGGATGGGGATGGATGAGCAAGGATGGGCATGACTGAGCACGGATGGGGATGGATGAGCACGGATGGGGATGGATGAGCACGGATGGGATGACTGAGCACGAATGAGGATGGATGAGCATGGATGGGGATGACTGAGCATGGATGGGGATGGATGAGCACGGATGGGAATGGATGAGCATGGCTGGGTGGGTGAGCACAGCTGGGTGAGGATGGCTGGATGGGTGAGGATGGATGGATGGATGGGTGGCTGAGCATGGATGGGGTGAGGATGGCTGGGTGGGTGAGCATGGCCGCGTGAGGATGGTTGGAGGGGTGAGCATGAATGGATGGCTGGATGGGTGGCTGAGCATGGATGGGGTGAGGATGGCTGGGTGGGTGAGCATGGATGGGGTGAATATGGCTGGATGGGGTGAGGGTGGCTGGGGTGAGGATGGCTGGGCGGGTGTGGATGGATGGTGAGGGGTGCAGCCTGTCCCCCACTGTCACTTAGCAGAGCCATGGGCATTACACATTGCCCATAGCGCTGCAGCACATCCTCTCTCCCCCTCTCTCCTACTGCACCGATAGAGGAGAGAGAAAAGCCGGCGGAAGTGCCGGCTTGTTTACATGTGATCGCTCCATCATTTGACGGAGCAATCACGTGGTGAAAGGCCACTCACAGCGGCATTCAACGCGATCCATGATGCGGTCACGGATGTTCCCGTGTGCGCACCCTAGGGGGCGCGCGGGAAGCGCGATTCTGAGAGGACGTCAATAGACGCCCTCCCAGAGTTAAGCAACCTCCCTGTAGAAGTTTTTTGTCTATGGGCCGGTTGTTAAGTGGTTAAAGCAGAACTCTAGCCAATAAATAAATATTAGCCAATTCAAAATATAAAATAAAAAGCAGCACCTTTAAATCATAAGCTACCCCCCCCCCCCAAAACTTCCTTTTATACTTGAACATCAACATAGCAGCCTGCCTATTTACTCCCCATGATGAAATGCAGGTGCAGACCCCTACAACTCCATTCCCTACAACTCCCTGGGTTTCTGGACATGCCTAGGTAGTCTATATTTGGCAACTTTCAACATTCAATCCTCAGCAACTCAGAGAGGTCTACACCATATGAGGCAAGAAATAGATGTACAAGTGAATTGCAGCCAGGTGAGAGGCCCTCCACTATTAGAATTGGCATGCGGACAATGAGACCAGAGCCTTTTAGCACTCAGCTTTTCTGGAGGACTCAACTACTGTGGGGAGCCCCTTTGTGATTATTACCAAAGTACTCCAGTCCTAGTGGAGGCACCCTTTGTCCTTGGATCCTTCCAGCTGTTACCAGAACTATCCTGGACTTCACTGTGGGGGATGCTGTTTATGATGATAATTGCAAGTAACTGTGTTCTGAGATGCGTTACTGAAGTATTGATTCTCAGCTTTACTCGCAGTTGTTATAGAGACTTATAGAGACTTATGCCTTGTACACGCGGTGCGACTGTTGTACGACCGCACGTTCAACAATCGGCTGTTGGCGGTTGTGTCTAGCGTACTGACACGAGTCAAGTAATTGGCCAACAAAGCAGAACGTAGTGACGTCTTATGAGCGTATAACAAGGAAGTTCAGGTGAATGTCATTTGTGAATTAGGAACACAGGTTTACACGACTGAGCACTTCCTGGTTCAGAGCATGTGTGTTTGCACTTTCAAATTTTGTTGGGCCAGCTTCTGTACACACGAGTCAACAGTCGTACAATGCCTTGTTGGCCAACAAAAGTTTTCTAATTTGCTCAGCCAACTTCTGTTGTACGATTGTCGAACGTCAGCTGTTGTAATCGCGCGTGCTAACGGTCGGATTATCGTACAACAAGCTGTTGTATGACCCTTGTTGTACGACCGTTGCACCATGTCTACGGGCCATAAGATGTGACCCACAAGTTACCCTGATTAAGTCACTGAGACATGGAGGCGCATGTGCGAAGCTCTTGGCGACGAACATGTCCTGCTAGAGCTCCGCACGGCTTCGGTCATCTAGCCAGCCGCACCATGCCTGGACGCCGCTGCTAACCGCCGCTGCCACCCCCGGAGCATCCCGACCTTCAGCGTACCGGAATATGAGAAGAATATAGAAGCCCTAAGAGAAGCTAATGCCACCCTGCAGGCACAAATTGAAGACCAGGAGAACAGGGCCAGGCGGTCTAATGTCCGCATCAGAGGACTGCCAGAGTCCATAATCGATCTCCAGTCAACTGTTACAGCTCTCTTTCAAGAGCTAGTGCATACTATCCATATTGAACGCCTGGAAATCGACAGAGTGCACCGAGCGCTAGCCCCACGCAAGAAAGACGGCCCGCCTCGTGACATAATAGCCAAGATGCACTACTACCGCACCAGAGAGCAGCTCCTACAAGCTGCCCATCAGAAGGGATCGTTAACTTTCCAAGGCCATGACTATCAATTATTTCCAGACCTCTCCAAGTCTACTATTGAAAAACGTTGGGCCCTCAAGCCACTCCTGGAGATATTGCAGAACCACAAAATGACCTACTCCTGGGGGTTTCCATTCTCTCTCCGCTTCTCATACCGGGACCGAAAACACACCTGCAAGACCCCAGAAGAGCTCCGGAAGAAACTCTCTGACCTGCATCTTTCCCCCAGTCCTGCGACGCCAGCAGCAGGGACACGCCGTAGATCAGCCTCCAACTCCCCGCAAAAATCCACGGCCTCTCCTACTTCCACCTTCAAGAGAGGTAGATTTGTCCCAACCACCCAGGACCAGCAAGATTCCATGGACTAAAATCTCCCAGAGGTACAGATCAACCCCAAGCCCTCCTTGACAACAATCGGTTGTCTTAACTGTTCCATACACGAGTTTGATCTGCTTTCTACTGCCATTGTCCATTCGGGAACTGGGTCCACTTGAACTGTTTCGTACCGAACTCTCCCGAATGGTAACCTTACTTTTCTATGTTTTTCATGGTTTATTACCCATGTTTTAACGGGTTTCCAGGCGGCCGGGTCGCCCCTCCCCCTCACCTTTAGATGGGGGGGACGGGAACCCTGGCCGCTCGGTTCCTTTCTTAGACACTTAAGTTGGTTCATATACTCCGTCACATGTTTTATCCTCCCCCTTTTGGATGCACTACAGGCTCTATGTCCCACTGTAAAAGTTGAATGTTGCTAGATAACTGAGATGGTCCGGTAACCTTCCGGGGAGTTTGGTAGCCCACCCCCGGGCCCCTTTTTGAGGGTTGGGGGTCAGCTCTGAACGATCCGGACCTGTTGACTCACACCTCAAGCCCCTTTAGACCTACATTTGTACCCGCAATGGAGCTACCCCTACCAAGGGTGCCCCATGGACTACCCTACTGATCCTTATCTCCTCTGTCAATATGTTTTCCCTCGGCTTGATGCATTAACCTGTTGACAACAATACCACCCACATTCCAAAATAACCGTACCTATCTGACTTCCCGCTAGCACTACAGTACACTACGACTCTGGAGAAACCCAGACCACCCGCTGACCTACGGAAGACGGAAAGGATGGTTTACTATCACTTTAGATGAAGCTCCCTTCTCTTTCCTCTATTGGACATCAGTTAAAACACTCCCTGCTACCAATCTAGTTAACCACACACCACCCTGACTAATCTATGACCCAGCTCCGGCAACCTGCACTAGACAGCTCTGATATAGCGATGGCACGCCAGCTCCATAGCAGGGAACTATGTTCCCATTCTCTGCTTGTTCTTATGCTGGTTGGCCCGAGGCCGCCTGTCACTGCACCCACCCTCTTTGCTCTCAGGCTACCCAGATCAGGTCTCCTTTGAGCAACTTGGCTCCCTCCATGCAGGCCCTTCCGCCCTGCCTGGATGGTTGTCCAAACTTCTCCTCCCCCCATCCCTCTTGCTTCCCATCTTTCTACCTGCTATCCTCTACTGCTCCTATCTGTTTTTCCATGTATCTGAGTCCTCGCCAGGAAACACTACCTGTAACAGAAGTAAATTTACCATATAACCTTAACCCCACCCTTACACCATGGCCCCCTTAAACATACTTACCCTCAAAGTGCAGGGTTTTAATTCACCTAATACATGGCGCAAAGCCCTCCGTTCATTTGCTTCATTGAGTGCACACCTTATAGGCCTACAAGAGACCCACTTCACAGACCGTAGCTCCCCGAAATTTCTGAGTCCAGCTTACCCACAATTCTACATAGCCTTGGCCACATCTAAACAAAGAGGAGTCCTCATTGGCTTCCATCGATCCACCCCCTTTACCCTTAAAGCAGAGATCAAAGACCCCGAAGGGAGATACCTTATCTTGATAGATAATCAAGATAGACTAATACAAGACACCGAAATCACAGCAGTCTCGTATTATGCTCCTAACCGTAACCCCAAGCCCTTCCTCAAATACCTCTTCCACGTGGTAGAAGCGCACAAGAAAGGGACTCTCCTGATCTTTGGCGATTCCAACCAGGTCATCTACCCTTTTTTAGATAAGTCCCCCTTCACTCCCTCCACTAGCCCAGCCAAACTTTCCTTACAACATCTATTGCAGCAACACTCCTTAATCGATACCTGGAGAGAATGTAACCCCGCTAAAAGACAATATACTTTATTTTCCAAACCACATAATTCTTTTTCCCGCATTGACCACATCTTTACCTCAGTTGGCTCCTCCCCCTTACTAATAGCATCAAAAATTATCCCCATTCCTTGGTCAGACCACAACGCAGTATTAGCTTCCTTCTCCTCTCTGATCCCACAAAAAAAGGAATTCTCCTGGACGCTCAATAATTCCCTCTTAGCACATCCCTCCTATGCTCTAGAACTAGAATCCGAAATCCGCAATTACATCGCAACTAATAATAATGGTGAGGTATCCCCGTCACACTTTGGGAAGCTCACAAGCCGGTGATTCAGGGATTTCTCATTAGCCTTGCTTCACGCCATAAGAAAGAGCGCAAAGCTCTGTATCAAACTCTTGAGGAAAATTTTATGCAGGCGCATGAGAGGTTCCAGGAACACCCAACATCCGCACATAAAAATGCGCTTGACAAAGCGAAGCAGGAACTAGACCTGTTCCTTACAGACGTTACCGAGAAATCCCTCAGGAGATCCCGACACAAAGTATACATGAAAGCTAATAAACCAGACACTTTTCTAGCTCTGACACTGAGAAATCTGGACAAAGCATATAGGCCAATTCGCCTTCGCACCACCCATAATACCTACACAGGCAACCCTATAAACATCCTCCAAACATTTCAGAAACACCTTTCCACCCTCTATGACGCCCCACCCCCCTAGATGAAACCCAAGCAACAAACATATTTGAAGCCATCTCTCTCCCTACCCTTACAGCCACACACCAAGCCCAACTAGAAGCACCTATCTCGGATAACGAAATCCGTGCTGCCATAAAGTCTCTCAAACTTAATAAGCGCCCTGGTCCCGATGGCTTTACAGCCGCATATTATAAGCAGTATACCAATCTTCTCTATCCTCTTCTCTCAAAATCCTTCAATGCAATTTTGAAAGGGCACCCCCTCAAACCTGAATCCTTACAAGCCAACATCTCCATGATTCCCAAACTGCTCTCTGATGACTCCTCTTGGGCCAATTACCGCCCTATCTCGCTGCTAAATGTTGACATCAAACTCCTCAAAGTCCTTTCCTCTCGCCTAAACATGATTATAGGATCTCTGATACACAGAGACCAGGTGGGGTTCACCCCTTCGAGACAAGCCAGCGACAATGTCAGAAGAGCAGTCCTCCTCTCCTACTACGCCCGTACGCGTCATATCCCAACCTGCTTTCTGTCTTTAGACATTCGCAAGGCCTTTGACACCCTATCCTCGCCTTATCTTCAATTCGTCCTAAGAAAATGGGGCTTTGGCCCACATTTTCTACAATGGATAACCGCCCTTTACTCAAACCCCTCTGCCCAGGTGAGATATGCTGGCTTCAAATCAGACCCCTTTCCAATACGACGAGGGGTGAGGCAAGGGTGTCCACTCTCGTCTCTACTATTTTCACTAGCCATAGAACCCCTGACACACATGATCCGCGCAAATCCAGACATCAAGGGATTGGAGATAGGGGGCCATCACCACAAACTCTGCCTTTTTGCGGATGATGTTCTTCTATTTCTAACCTCCCCGTTGACATCCTCTCCTAATCTCCTTTCCACGCTTGAAAAGTTTGCTTCCCTTTCGGGATTAGTGGTCAATGCCCACAAATCTAAGCTCCTAACATATCTCTACCAGCAGATACACAACTCCAACTGCAGTGAGTTCTCCCCTTCTCCTGGGTACAACGCCATCTAACATACTTAGGCATCAAACTCACCTCAGACCCATCCAATATCTTTTCGGCAAATTATCCCCCGATGTTAACCCACCTCACAAAATTAATGGACTCCTGGTCACACCTACCCCTCTCTTGGTTAGGACGCATCACGGTAGTAAAGATGGTCGTTCTCCCCAAAATCCTCTACCTTTTTAGAGTCCTCCCTACTGTAGTTCCGGCCTATTTTCTCTGAATCCTGCAACGGAGGACTCTCAAATTCATATGGGGAAAGAAGAAACCCAGAGTCCCTAGAACGGTTCTTTATCTGCCTAAGACCCGTGGAGGCCTAGGTATGCCTTGCATTACTAAATACTACCAAGCAGCACAAATCGCTATACTATCCAAATATCAGGCTACAAAAGAGGTCCCACTATGGGTCTCCTTAGAAGCAGTTGACTGTGATCCCCTATCTCTAGCCAATCTACTATGGCTATCCACAAAAGACCGCAAGACCATTGCCAATCCGATCACGAAACACTCGTTACGTCTTTGGGATGTTCTCAAATTTAAATATAAACTCCAATCCCCCCATAATCCCCTTCACTCGTTTTTCCACAACCCAGCATTCTACCCAGCTTGGGTCTCCCCGTCCTCATTCCAAAAATGGATGGACTCCAGATTAATCTGCGCCCACTCCCTCTATTCCTCCGATACCTTCAGATCCTTCCCGTCACTACAAGAAAGCCATGGCCTTCCCAATTCTGAAATTTTCCGATACCTCCAACTCAAGCATTTCTGCACCCCATACCTCAGGTCGGACACCTCCCACCCATCGATGTCCACATTTGAACAAGCCTGTCATAGGGACCCACTTATGAGAGGACTACTCTCTCTCCTTTACGGTCTCCTCATCACCTCATACCTCACTCCCTTATGTATCTAAGTGGACCGCAGACCTGGGGCTTACACTAGATTCCAAACACTGGACAGACATCTGGTTTCATACCAAATCAGCTACGCAAAATATTGTGGCTCTGGAAGCAAGTTACAAAGTCATGCTCCGCTGGTACTTGGTCCCCGCCCGAATTTCAAAATTCGCCCCAAACAACTCCCCAGCTTGTTTCTGAGGCTGTGTAGACCAGAGCACCCATTTGCACATATGGTGGACATGTACCGTTGCCTCCAAATTCTGGATAGAAATATTCGAGATGATCTCGGCTGTAACCAAAACTGTACTCTAACCAACCCCAGAAGTAGCACTATTAAACGTGAAACCGCCCGAACTCAGTAAAAATAAATTTAAACTCTTATTGCAGATAACCACAGCCGCCAAACAATCAATAGCTAAAGCTTGGAAGTCCCCCCGCTTGACTATAGCAGAAACAAATCACAGAGTATCTACAGCAATGGTCCATGCCAAAGTTGAAGCAACTGTCCTCAACACCATACAAAAATTTGAACGAGTTTGGAGTCCATGGCTGAAACACCAGTTCCCTGCCGACTTTGATAGCACCCTCCTACACCCATGAACAAAGAAGTCCTGCCCTAGGACACACACCGAATCGCGTCTAATTATCCCATCAGTGACTTCCTGGCGAGGAGAAACTGCCTCCTTCTTTTCTAATTCTGCCCCCTACCTACCCTTCTTCCTCCTTCTGACTTATCTTCCCTCCCCCTTTACTCAGTTCTTTCTCTCCACCTCCCTCCATGTCCCTTTGGTTCCTAATGAGCTCTAAACTGTTGAACTCACGGGTGACCACATACCTCCCTACATAATGTTCGGAACAAACCTTGATAACTTGCTCAGGTACTACCACCTTTTACATAATTTTTGCATTGCAATATGAGATCAAAAGCTATGTATACTACCGCAGATGGAAAATGTAGCTATCTTTCCTCTAAATCAGACGCACCCCCTACTAAATACATGTTAAAGACCTATGTACCTAACCCTACAACTCAACGAGATCTTTACCCTATTATTCAACATTGTATTGTTAGATAAATTATTTTGACATATTCTATATGTAGGGGCTGATCCCCATACTATTGCTGTTTCGATGTTTTGTTCGAATGTATAACGCAATATGTACACCTACCTGTATGTTCCTTTTTCTCTAATAAAAATTTTTGAACAAGTCACTGAGACATTGCTGTGAAGAGTCCATGTTTTTGCAGCTTTACTATGTTTGTGCAGCTTTTATTATTCTGTAGTGTGTGTTTTTTTGCCATTCCCAACCTGTTTTTCATTATTGTTTCAAACTTTTCATCTGTTTAGTAAACTGCAAGTTACAATTAATTCTTGTTTGATCATTCAACCAATTACCTATTCTGTTAAAGCAGTATAGATAATATTGATGTTGAGAGGAGCCAAAAATTTTATATAGTTCAAGTCATCTGTCCTCTCTCTAGTTTGAGCTTCCTCAGTGCATTCTTTCAGTAGATATTACTTAAATAATTGCATGTTACAAGGGATGAAACTTGTAAAAAAAACACATCACATTGTCTAAATTGAGCTCTGGCTGCATGTTAATGTGTGGTGGCAGTAAAAAATAACGTAAAGGTACTCTCTCTCCTATTTCTTATAGCAGAGGTTATTATGCAGTAGTTACATACCTTGTGCAATATTTATGGTTTAGCAATTCATGGTAATTTATAGATATTAGGTGAATGTGCCTGGGCTCAGTTGGTGGTAAGCAAGCATTACTAAAGTTGCTGGGTAAAATCCAAACCCTGAAGTCAATGGCAGCCGAACTTTAAAAATCAGTAATGGCCATTTTGTAGACCCTTTTTTGTGTCACGAACCCCCAGAAGAATCTGATGAAAACTATGGACCCCCTTCTCCAGAATATCTGCAAAAGCACAACTTAGTATGCACTTTGTATTCTAGCACTTCTGTCTAGCAGCACTAGGGTGTGCCTGCGCGGGTTTCCTCCAGGTACACCGGTTTCCTCCCACACTCCAAAGACATGCTGGTAGGTTAATTGACACCTGTCTAAATTGGCCCTAGTATGTGTATGCATCAATGTGAGTTATGGCCCTTAGATTGTAAGCTCCTTGAGGGTAAGGAACTGATGTGACTATACAATATATATGTGTAAAGCGCTGCGTAAATTGACAGCGCTATATAAGTACCTGTAATAAATAATAATAACTAATGATTATATGTACTTTTTTATTGAAATTTGAATGCTTCATAGTATTTGACATGCTGTCGTGTCGTCGTGTTTTTAGTAAAGTTTTCAAATACTACCTGCTCTGGAGTATTTTTGAATATTAAATATTTTAGAATATCTTTGAATACTTCTGGAAAACTAAACTAGATGGTAATAAACCAAATGTATTTGTGCTGATATTGCTTTGTGAAGTAATATGATCTCGGCTTGAATGTTTTCTTTTGTTGGTTTTTTTGTTTATCTGTTATTAAAACTTTAAAGATAAAATATGATTAAAAATAAAAAGAATAAAGTAAACAATTCTAAAAAAGAAGTGTGGGTTTTCTTTTTATTTGATAATCATACTTACCTAGGTGGATGCAGTATATGTCCCCCAACATTTCTAAGACTGAGAACCGAGCAATCTAACACCGCAGATAGCTTGGTTCTCGCAGCTCCCCAAGCAGAGAGCTGGTGTCTGTCAGTCACTGGCCCTCTGCTCTGCCCCCCCCCCCTCCATGGTCACTGGAGCGCTGGACTGTGGAGGGGACAGGAGTGGCCAGCTCAGGCTCTCAGTGGCTCATGAGAGGCTGAGCCGGGTGCCAGTCCAGGCATGTGGATGGATCCCGACTCCATTATTTTCATGCAAAAGGTAGTGGCAACTCAATATAAAAATGAAATACAATCATGTTGTGTAAAGTAAACAAAATAATGTTAATTCCGCACAAATCTATTACTGCTACTACTCCTAGAAAATGAGAAGGAGCCCTTGCTATTATGGAGTGGCACAAAATGGTGATTGTACAGAGAATGATGATACAAGTTTAAATGCTAAACATGGGCCAAACAAGGAGTCAAGCGATACTTAGTGGTCAGTGCAATAAGCAGTGGCAAAGTGCGCTTTCTTAAATTTCTTTCAATGGAAAACCATTGATTGGACAAGGGGGGCTCTATGTAGTGACTGTAAATGTTTTTTATCTGACCATTATGGACCCCCTGAAACCCATCCATGGCCACTTAGGGGTCCATAGACCTCAGGTTAGGAACCCCTTTTCTAAACGAATAGGCAAGGGATTGTCAAACAAACTGCATGTAAGGCTGGGCACTGTCCTTAGGAACACGTATCAATGTAAACATTTTTTTTTAGAATTCCATTTGTCAGGGAGCAATTGATGATTAAAAGACAACATTAAAATGCAAGAAACCTTAAAACAACATGTCTGGAGGATGCCATTAACCTCCCTGTAAAGTGGAGCGTCTGTACTATGTATACAACTTACTAAACTAAAACTGGCCAGGGATACCATTAATCAATACCAAACCCTTCTCCTAGATGAAAAAATTGTTTGGGGTTCCCCTTAATCACTTGCCTACTGAGCCAGTACTAGTGCCGCTCATTCTTCTTTTGAAGTGGCAAGCACCAGCAGCCTAGTACACCCTGGTCGTAGACAAACCAGCACTGCAGTAACACTTGGTGACATGACGAATCCCATAAGTGCAGTTCAAGCTGGTGCGGTGACTAGCAAAAGTAGTGTCCCGCAGCCACCAAGAATACAAAGCCCATAGTGCCCTTCCCGCTGCATATGCTAACCCTGTTTGGCAACCTTCCACTTCTGCAGCACTTCAGTTGATTTTTATTCACTGTTTTTCATGGAAGATCTCTATAGATCTATTGTGGACCAAAGCAATTTGTATGCTGGTCAATTCATTGCCGCTAATCCCCATTTGACACTTGCCAGAGACTGGAAACCTATTACGGTTGCAGAATTTAAGACCTTTCTGGGCCTATCCCTACTCATGGGCATATGCAAAAAAAGTGAGTTGCGGTAATATTGGTCCAGACCCAATTCACTATATGCCCATGTTATCTGCTTCTATGACCAGCGCTAGATGCAAGCAGATCTTGCGGTTCATGCATTTTAATGAAAATTACCTCTCTCGTCCTTGGGGTGACCCTGAATACAATCGGCTCCACAAAATTCGGCCCCTCGTAAACCACTTCAACCAACAATTTTCAGCCTTGTTTATTCCTGATCAAGTTGTCTGTGTAGACAAGTCCCTGATTACATTTTCTGGCCGTCTTGCTTTCAAACAGTTTCTCCCCAGCAAGCGTGCCAGATATGGGGTCAAGATGTATAAGCTCTGTGACAGGGCCACAGGCTATACATATAGTTTTATGGTTTACGAGGGAAAAGATAGTCACGTGGAGCCCCCAACTGCCAGACTACATAGGGAGAGCTGGCAAAATTGTTTGGGACTTGGTGTCACCTCTATTCGGAGAGGGTTGCATGGACAATTATTACACAAGCGTGCCACTTTTTAGTCACTTGTTTGATCATGGAATTGGCGCATGTGGCACTGTGCGATCTAATCGCTGGGGCTTCCCCCAATGGCTTGTAGAGTCCTGACTTAGATGGGGAGATAGCCTGCTTGAGAAGTAATAATTTGCTTGCAGTGAAGTGAAGGGACAACCAGAATGTTTTTGTTCTGTCTCCCTTCATGCAGACACAGTAGTCCAAATTCCAGTGGCGACTGGTGTTGAGAAACCTGTGTCCACAAATACAACCTTAACATGGGAGGGGTGAATATCAATGACCAGTTGTTGTCGCCATATTTAATTGACTGTAAGGCCAGATGCTGGTACAAAAAGTGTCCGTATACCTATTTCAATTGGCTCTACTGAACACTTATGTGCTATACAAAGTGTCAGAACAAACTGGATCCTTCCTTAAATTC
The DNA here is from genome assembly GCA_018402905.1 of Glandirana rugosa. Classification (NCBI taxonomy): domain Eukaryota; kingdom Metazoa; phylum Chordata; class Amphibia; order Anura; family Ranidae; genus Glandirana; species Glandirana rugosa. The sequence goes on from BLSH010505727.1 coordinate 39,515, forward strand.
CATGAATAGATTGTCACAGCTCTTCTGTTTCCAGACGGTGCTGTGCCCTAACTTCCCAATCCAAATTCAGTGAGCCGGCTGCATGAGAGGCACTTCCCAGAAGTCCTCCGTGGTACTTCTACCCAAAGATCACCTCAAAGAAGATATTGTGTCTGCAGACGACGCGGATATAGGCGTGACACCCGCTATTATTGTCCTTCCCTTCCTGACCAGCCTGGCTTCTGCATCTGTGAATGTTTCCGTCGCTACCACATACTAGTGGAGTATTAGCATAGGGTACAGCACTGCATAGTCTTAGGGCACACTTTCACAGGGTCTCCAAAGATGCCATCGCATTTTTAGAGACCCAAACCTGGAACCTTTACAGTTACAAATAAATGTGTAAAAAAAATGTTAAAAAGAAACAAAAAAAAGCCAAAAATAGTTGTTGTCTTCTTGTTATTCTCTCTCTATACTCTCTCTCTATTGTTCTGCTCTGTTTTTTTTCTGAACTGTAATTTTTTTTTGTTACTGTGTTTTATCATGTTTGCTTTGCAGATATGGTTTGCAGGTTATACTGTTTATTGTGTTTTATTGTTAACCATTATTTGCATCGCAGGTACGCCATTCAGCTGCAGCACTGATTTAATTATCTTGACAGCAACAGCGTTTGCTCCCACGATATGTAAATCAGCGACTCCAGTGCTGTAGGTGATTTCTCCACCACAGTTAAAAAAAAGAGCATATATGCCGAAGCATAGGGGCAGGGGCGGATTGCCCCTATGCTTCGGCATATATTTTTAGAACAATGCTATGCCCATCATTAGAAGTGGGTGGATGCAGGGCAGTTTTCTAATGGTGGGCATACCACCGATTGATTGATTATTTTTTTCATTCACAGGCTGCATGAAAAAAAGAACATTACAATGTATGTCCAACAAGGACCAGCAACGTACTGGTATGTTGCTGGACTTTGAGTGGTTATAACGGAATGATGCCTGCAGGTATAGCTATCATCTTGGTATCGTTCCTTTTAGCCAGCGGTCGGCTTTCATGTAAAAGTAATCCTAGTGGTTAATTAGCCGCTAGACTGCTTTTACAAGCAGTGAGAGGGAACGTTTCTTTGGCTCTCCTGTCCCACCGGGGAACCTGAGAATGCATCCGGTGGTTCTGCCAGCTGACCATAGAGCTGATAGAAGACTAGAATGGCTCCAATCATCTCTATGGCCTAAGAAACCAGAAGCTACGAGCATTTCATGACTTCAGTTTTGCGTGATATAAACAGCGCCATTAGGAAATTGGGAAAGCATCTTCACACACCGATCTTGGTGTGGTTAGATGCTTTAAGGGCTGAGGAGAGATCTAGAGTCTAATAGACCCCAAATTTTTCAAAAAAGAGTACCTGTCACTACATATTGTTATCATAGGGATACTTAAATTTCCTGTGATAAAAATACAATAAAAATGATTAATAAAATAAAGGAACAGTGTAAATATAAAATAAAAAGCAAAATTAATAATTAAAAAAAAAAAGAATGGACAGTAATTCTAGCAGTAGACCTCCTCTGTAAATCTAAAGTGGTAACCTGTAAAGGCTTTTAAAGACTTTTAAAAATGTATATAGTTGGTCGCCGATGCGCGGGTGTGCATCATTTTAAAGCATGTCATGTTTGGTATCTATGTACTCAGCATAAGTTTATGTTTTATATTTCACCAAAAATTTGGGCAATATAGTGTGTTTTTGTGCAATAAAATTAAAAAAAAAATTTTTCCCAAAAAATTGTGTTTGAAAAATCGCTGCGCAAATACTTTTGTGAAAAAAAAAATTGCAACACCCACCATTTTAATCTTTAAGCCCACTGCTTTAAATATATCTATCTATCTATATATATATATATATATATATATATATATATATAATATTTGGGGGTTCAAAGTAATTTTCTAGCAAAAATATATATATATTTTCATAAATAAACAAAAAAGTAAACAAAAAGTGTCAGAAAGGACTTGGTGGTACAAGTGGTTAGAAGAGTGGGTGATGTTGGGCATAAAATGCCTGGACAGTTCAAACCCTCCCAAATGACCCCTTTTTGGAAAGTAGACACCCCAAGTTATTTGCTGAGAAGGATGTTGAGTCCATGTAATATATTATATTTTGTCACAAGTTTTGGAAAATTGCCATTTTTTTTGCACAAAGTTGCCACTAAATGACATATTGCTCGAACATGCCATGGGTATGTGTGGAATTACACCCCAAAATACATTCTGCTGTTTCTCCTAAGTATGGGGATACCAGGTGTGTGGGATTTTTTTGGGAGCCTAGCCACGTACAGGACCCCGAAAACCCGAAAACCATTCACTGCCTTCAGGATTTCTAAGGGCATAAAATGGTGATACTTCCTCACTACCTATCACAATTTCAGAGGCCCTGAAATGTCAACATAGCACAGCCCCCCCACCCCCAAATCACCCCATTTTGGAAAGTAGACATCACAAGCTATTTCCTGAGAAGCATGTTGAGTCCATTGAATATTTTAAATTTTGTCTCAACTTTCCCATTTTGGAAAGTAGACACCCCAAGGTATTTGCTAAGAGGCATGGTGAGTATTTTGCAGCTCTTGTTTGTTTTGTAAAATGAAGAAAGAAAAGGAAAATCTCTTTTTTTTTTCTTTTTTCAAATTTCAAAACTCTGTGACAAAAAGTGAGATCTGCAAAATACTCAACATGCCTCCCAGAAAATAGCTTGGGGTGTCTACTTTCCAAAATTGGGTCATTTGGGGCGGGGGGGTTGTGCTATCTGGCCATTTCATGCTAGACTGCCAAAAAGTCTCCCATATGTAGTATTCTCAAACTCAGGAGAAGCAGCAGAATGTATTTTGGGGTGTCATTTCACATATACCCAATGACATGTTTGAGCAACATATCATTTAGTGACAATTTTGTGGAAAAAAAATGTAATTTTCCAAAAACTTGTGGCAAAATATAAAATATTCCATGGACTCCACATGCCTCTCAGCAAATAGCTTAGGGTGTCTACTTTCAAAATGGGGGGGTTGTGCTATCTGGGCATTTCATGGCCTCGGAAACTGTGATAGGTAGTGAAGAGTGAAATCAAAAATGATGCCTTTGGAAAGCCTGAAGGCGGTGATTGGTTATCAGGGTCCTGCACTCGGCTAGACTTCCAAAAAGTCTCACATATGTGGTTTCCTCGTACTCAGGAGAAGCAGCAGAATGTATTTTGGGGTGTGACTTCACATATACCCATGGCATGTTTGAGCAATATATCATTTAGTGACAACTTTGTGAAATAAATTTTGTTTGTCATTTCCCCGAAACTTGTGGCAAAATATAAAATATTCCATGGACTCAGCATGGCTCTCGGCAAATAGCTTGAGGTGTCTACTTTCCAAAATGGGGTAATTTGGGGGGGGGGGTGTGCTATCTTGGAATTTCATGGCCTCCGAAACTGTGATAGGTAGTGTGGAGTAAGATCAAAAGTTTATGCCCTTAGAAATCCTGAAGGCTGTGATTGGTTTTTGGGGTCCTGTACGTGGCTAGGTTCCCAAAAAGTCTCACACATGTGGTATTCCCATACTCAGGAAAAGCAGCATAATGTATTTTGGGGTTTAATTCTTTTTTTTTAATTGAAACAGCTTTATTTTCAAATTAAAGCACAAGGTACATTTCACAAACATACAATGATTGAAACAAAAATTTATCACATAGTATGCTCACTCATAACACCGCATTTTCTAAATCAGATATGTTTAGCAATAAAAGGGCCATTCTCGGCAGGTACTCTTTGTGTATATATTCCCAGGCATACCTTCTGATCAGGGGGTCACTCAAGCAGGTCTCAATATTGTCATAGGGTTATATATTCAGCCATATGTGTGTTTCTTATGAATTTTCCAGGTCACATGTTTCCCCGTCTGATAGCCATCTATCCCATATTTTGGAGAATTTGGTAGGGCAGCCTCTATTTTGATATATAATCTTTTTGTATGGGAGGGTGTTATTAACATCTCGTTTCCATTCCTGTATAGTGGGGGGTTGGGCTCTCATCCAGCAGCGAGCTATCGCTTTTCTTGCTATGTATAGTGTTTCATTCAGAAAAGTCATCAGAAATGTATCCATCTCCGCATCCAGATGTAGCCCTAGAATACATAGTTTGGGGTCCAGTGAGACTGGAGATCCCATAATATCATGGAGGAAGCGAACAATCTGGAGCCAGTATTGTTGGATATTCGGGCATTGCCAGATCATGTGAAAGAACGAGCCAGCCACTGTGTTGCA
>BLSH010505727.1:43802-61394 GCA_018402905.1 Glandirana rugosa
CAGGTCTCAATATTGTCATAGGGTTATATATTCAGCCATATGTGTGTTTCTTATGAATTTTCCAGGTCACATGTTTCCCCGTCTGATAGCCATCTATCCCATATTTTGGAGAATTTGGTAGGGCAGCCTCTATTTTGATATATAATCTTTTTGTATGGGAGGGTGTTATTAACATCTCGTTTCCATTCCTGTATAGTGGGGGGTTGGGCTCTCATCCAGCAGCGAGCTATCGCTTTTCTTGCTATGTATAGTGTTTCATTCAGAAAAGTCATCAGAAATGTATCCATCTCCGCATCCAGATGTAGCCCTAGAATACATAGTTTGGGGTCCAGTGAGACTGGAGATCCCATAATATCATGGAGGAAGCGAACAATCTGGAGCCAGTATTGTTGGATATTCGGGCATTGCCAGATCATGTGAAAGAACGAGCCAGCCACTGTGTTGCACATGGGGCAAAGTGGACTGCGGTCAGGCTGAAATTTAGCGAGCATCACCGGGGTGACATATGCCTGGTGGACTATATACAGTTGGGTGAACCTGTCAGACAGCTTGGGCGACACCATTTTAACACCATCCAGAATCTCCCCCCAGTCCTCATCATTTATGTCTCCCAACACATCCACCCATCTAGATTGTGTACTGGAAATAATTTTCTTATCTTGCGGGGAGCGCAGGGTATTATAGAACATCGATATTAGTTTGGTAGGTTCAGATCCTAGTATTGTGTGCAGAATAGAAGGGATGTCAAGGGGTGGGAAGACACTCAAAAATTGAGTTCGCAAGGCGTGTCGAAGTTGTAAATATCTAAACAGATATCGGTTAGGGAGAGAAAATTCCTCCTTAAGGGATTGGAATGACTTAGGTCCAGTCTCAGTCATCACGTGATGTATATAGAGAATACCCCGATTTATCCACAGAATGGGGTCTGAAATTGTCATGAGTTCCGGTAGGGAGTTGTTATACCATAGTGGTGTATATGGGTGGACCCCTGGGGTGCCTGTTTTTCTGAGGGCCATAGAGCATATTCTATGGTGGTGTGCCAAGAATCCATCGTTAAATTTGGGGGGAGAGTCCCTGGTGTGATTTCTAAGGATCGCCACATTTTCACAATGTGGTAGAGATGAGACAGTTGGGAAGCTATATAATAATCCTGAAAGTCTGGGACAGCCGCCCCTCCCGAGGAGGCAGAGCTTTTAAGAGATTGCCAGGATAGTTTATGTCTAGAGTGCCCCCATACGAATGAGTTCAGTATGGATTCTAGTATTTTAAAGAATTTAAGGGGGACATATAGAGGGGAGTGCCATAACATGTATAAAATTTTAGGAAGGAGAATCATTTTTATTATATTTATACGGCCCATAACCCCTAAGGGTAGCTTGGACCAAATTTGAGTTTTGTGCTTGGTTAAGGCGATTAGAGGTTCTAGGTTGAGGGTGTAGTAGTCTGAGAGGCATCTAGTAATCGTCACTCCTAGATATTTAATCTTAGACACAGTTAACAGCGAAAGGGACAGGCCTTGTGGTGGAGTGGGAGAGTGGTCTATGGGAAGAATTTGAGATTTGGACCAATTTATACGCAGGCCCGAGAAGCGACCTACATCTTCTATTATCTGAAGGGCCGTTTGCAATGATTGGCCGGCGTCTGCAAGATATAGTATGGTATCATCGGCATACATCCCGATTTTTTCCTCCTCACCTCCAATTTGGAGGCCTGACACCCCAGGATGGGTTCATATTGCTATAGCCAACGGCTCAGCCGCCAAAGCGTATAGCAAGGGGGAGAGGGGACATCCTTGTCTGGTCCCCCTTTCTAAACCGAATTTCTCGGAAAGATGTCCGTTAACCAGTACGCGTGCAGTGGGGAGGTGGTATAGTATTTGCACCCATTTGATAAAGTGAGGGCCAAAACCGAATTGACGGAGGCATTCTATTAGGTACGGCCATTCCACTGAATCAAACGCCTTTGCCACATCGAGCGTCACCATCACCCTAGACCCAGCATTGTCATGTGTTGCCTGAAGGTTTGCAAATAGTCGTCTGATATTCATAGCTGTGTTTTTCCCGGGCATAAAGCCTGTTTGGTCGGGGTGGACTAGGGATAATATAACTTTATTTAAGCGGGTGGCAATAATTTTAGCCAATATTTTAATATCAACAGATAGTAGTGAAATAGGGCGGTAGGATTCAGGATAATGGGGATCCTTCCCAGGTTTCGGGATGACCACTATCCTGGCCTCAGTCATAGAGGGCGGGAGTGTACCAGTATCAAAAGCGTATCGATACAAATGATGGAGTTTTGGAACTAGGAGATCCGAGTAGGTGACATAGAATTCTAGTGGGAGTCCGTCAGGTCCAGGGGCTTTGGATTTAGCTAAATTGGACACGGCATTCGCAATATCTGCTTGGGTGATGGGCGCCTCAAGTAGCGTCACTTGTGTCCTACTGAGGTGCGGTATAGGTATACTGTCAAGGAAGGTCTTAATTTCTTGTCCATCATACGTGTTTTGGGATGTATAAAGGGTGTGATAGAATTGTTTGAACCCCTCTGCCACTTCAACCGGGTCAGCGACAAGCCGGTCCAGACCATCTTTTAGTGATACCACTACAGGGGGAGTATTATCCATATTAGCTAGGTAAGCTAAAAGTTTTCCCGCCCTTTCTCCCTGTTCGAAAAGTTTTTGCTTGGCAAAAAAAAGGTGTCTTTTGGATTTTTCCATATGTAGTTGGGTAACCAGGCGGGTCTGTGCTCTGACTCTCAGAAGCGTTTCGGGTGATGGGTGCAAGCTCTGGTCATCCACCAACTCCGCTAGCTTATCTGTGGAGGCCGTTATTACCGCTGAAGTGGTTTGCTTGAGTCTATTAATCCTAGTAGTAAGAACCATACGGGCATGTAATTTAAAGGATTCCCACACCGTCCCAAATGTGGAGGTGTCCTGGTTACGACTAAAAAAGACTTTAAATTCCTCAACTATCGTCCCGTGGTCTTCCAGGGCTGAAAGCCAGTATGGGTTCAGTTTCCAGATGCGGGGGGGGGGATGGCCCAATAACTTAAGTTCCACCCAACAGGGAGCGTGATCCGACAGGATCCTTGGGGCGATCCCCACCCCCGCCAACACCGGTAGCAGTGTTTTAGAAACAAGTGTGAAATCAATGCGTGACATAGTGCCGTGGCTGGCTGAGTAACAGGAGTAGGCCTTATCAGTAGGGTGGAAATGTCGCCATGCATCTATTAAAGAGAAGTCAGTTAGGATTCTATACAGTCTAGTATATCCCTGTGGGGGGGGCTCTCCCCCCTCCCTGCATATTCGGTCCAGAGCAGGGGCCATGGTCATGTTGAAGTCTCCCATCCACACAGCTGGGATCGACGGGTACTGGGTCATAAAGGCCAAGCCCTCATTGACAACCTCCGAGCTGTATGGGGGGGGATGTAGCACACTAGAATAAGCAGTGGGGTCCCCTGAATGGTAGCATGTATAAATATGTATCTTCCGTCCGATTTCACAGAGATTACCCCAAACGGGACAGATTTGGCCACTAGAAAAGAAACCCCCCTCGACATAGAGGTATGTGTCGAGTGGTATGTCCACCCCACCCAGGGACGGCGGAGAGCCGCCGGCAGGTGACCCGTAGCATGGGTCTCAACCAATGCCACAAGATGTGCCCCCTGTGATTTAATGTATTTAAGTACTGCCGTACGCTTAATTTTGTTGCTAAGACCTCTAACGTTCCAGGTCATAAATTTCAGAGTAGCCATATTAGTGACTTAGGGATAGGAGGTGTCTCATAGTGTATCGGATCAGCACGAATACAGTTTAAGGAAGCATTTTTAAGGCCCCAAAGATAATCGTATCGGTGAGGAACATATTGAGTTACATGAGCAATCATAAAAAAGCACTTTGTACCATGGTAGTATTTAGTCCAGAAACATAACCAGTGCTCAACAGGAGCACAATTAAACAAACCCAGCTCAGCACCTCCCCAACATGGTGTGAGCATAGAATTCCCGAACAAGGGTTGGAGCAGCAGCCGTTGACAATGGATCAGCTTTTCCCCTATAGCATCCGCATGGGGGGAGCACAGAATATCAAGAAATGGTAGCACGTCGGCCTCGCCGCTCCAAATCCCACAACTTGAGTCTAGGGGGGGCGACCAGTCCACTGGTCCAAAGGCAATGGTGGTATGGCACAGAAGGTAATATAGGGGAACCTATAGTCTCCTGAGGTCCGCTGAGCAAAGTAAAATGATATGAAGTAATATAGGATAAGTTAGGCTGATCAAAACCGTAGTGAGGTAGGTGAGGTGTCAAGCCCACCCCCCATACAAAACAGGAACCGTCACCAGCATAGGGGATCTTCATGTCGCATATGTATGACAGGTAGGTAGTAGTACATTCGTCAAATACCTGCTGATTGTGGAGGTGGTGTCCACGCTGCTTGTGTCAGAGATGTCTCTACAGGAATAAGAAAGCAGGGTTCAGTGTCATCATGGTCGGCCATCAAGCCATGAGACCGCCGCCTCCGGGGTATCAAAGAATTGCACGCGGCCCTCATCTTCCACCCTTAGGCGAGCAGGGAAGAGCATGGCATATTTGATATGCTTGGTTCGGAGGCGCCGTTTAATTTCTTGAAATTTTGATCGTTGCCTCTGTACCTCTCCCGAAAAGTCGGGGAACACCGCAATGTGGGTACCATTGAAGGAGATGTTTCCCTGTTCTCTTGATAAGCGAAGGATTTTGTCACGGTCCCGAAAATTTAGGAGTTTAGCAATCAGTGTCCTCGGCGAGGCCCCCACCGGTGGCGGGCGGGCAGGGATACGATGGGCTCGCTCCACCGCAAACATGACGGAGAAGGCCTCTCTACCATATGTTTTAACAAGTAATGTCTCCAAAAAGGTCGCTGTGTCAGTGCCCTCCGCCTTCTCAGGGAATCCGATAAAACGAACGTTGCACCGTCTGAGGCGGTTTTCCATGTCATCTTGCTTAAGAACAATCTGTTGTACCTCTCTGCGCAGCTCGTCCGTGTCATGGCGGAGGGGATGAATGGCGTCCTCAGCCGCGCCCACACGATCCTCTGCTTCCTTCACTCTATCTCTTAATTTAGAGACATCTTGCCTGATAAGAGAGATTTCCACCTTCATTTCATCCATCTTGTTGGTAAGGGTAGTGTGGCACAGGGACACCGCCTCAAGGATTTTATCCATGTCCGCAGCCGGTCGTTCCGCCGTAGGCGAGGTCCCGGCGCCATCTGCGGCCTGTGCCTCCCTGTCCTGTCGGCGGAATTTTGCGAGTTGAGTGGCGGGTTCCGGCCCTTTTTTCGTCGGGGACATGCTGCGATGCTTTCCCGAATGACAGGCAGTGGATTAGCGTCGTTCAGACTGATCTAAAGTATCAGGATTAGTGTAGAAGGAGTAGTGTGCCGCGGAGCTCTCTTCTCGTGCGTCCTACTCCATTGCTGTCCAGGCCACGCCCCCTTTGGGGTTTAATTCTACATATACCCATGGCATGTGTGAGCAATATATAATTTCAGTCACATATAGTTTCAATCACTTGTGACTAGTGTTGAGCGAACCCGAACTGTAAAGTTCGGGTCCGTACCAAACTTTGGGGTGTGCGGGACCCGGACCAAACCCGGACATTTAAAAAAAAGTTTGGGTTCGAGTTCGGGGTTCTGGTATTTGATTCCACGTGTTGAATAGCTGCCAAGGGCAGCCAATCAACAAGTGTTTCACTGGTTTGCCCTTAGAAGCCATCACAGCCATGCCTACTAATGGCTGTGATTGGCCAGTGCATCATGTGACCCAGCCTCTATATGGGGCTGGAGTCACCATGCTGCATGTCATATGCTCTCAGGATAGTTTAGGGAGAGGATGCTGCTGGCTCTGTGAGGGACAGATTGCAGATAATATAGAGCATCTCATCCTGCATTACTGAGCAATCTGATTATGGACTAGGTAGAGATACTAGTACTGCTGCTTTGAGGGACAGATTGCAGACCCCATCCTGCTGCACAGAACGATCTGACTGGACTAGGTAGAGTCTGTTGCTTTAAGGGAAAGATTATTGTTCTAAAATCATCTCCAAGTTCTATAGGGAAAGTTTCTTCCAACTGTTGCTTAGAGAGCCATATTATTGTTCCAAAATCATCTCCAAGTTCTATAGGGAAAGTTTCTTCCAGCTGTTGCTTAGAGAGCCATATTATTGTTCTTAGACTTAACTGTTTTATCAGGGTTGTTCCCCTGCTAACAAGATTAGAGAGATGTTGCTCCCTTGCTAGTGAATGAGATTCAACAATGTTCCAGGCCAGCCAGGAGATACATAGAAGTGGAAGCTTCTCCTGGGTGATTCTGCTACTGGAAATGTATCGCCAACAGCAGAATCATCCATGTGACATTAGTCTAAGGTTTGCAGATTACTATAGACTTAAAGATTTTCAAAAATTAAGAAGCAGTCATAAATCATTTACAGCTATTGTTGGTGTACATGATGTTCTTTAACAAAATAAACAGTATATTAGCTGTTCTGCACATATACACATCAGTAAGTTCTGCATAGTCACTACTATTGTTTCCATGTCAGCACATGAAAACTGGTTGTGGCATGCACACAAGTTCTACTCCATTACAATACCTTAAGTCATGTTTAAACAAAGTGTTTGTGACGTTATTTATCACTCATTCTCTTCTGATTTTCAACAATAGAATTATATTTTTTAAATGTCAGCTGGAAAATTCAGGGCTGGAGTACGTGCCTTAATAGGTTAACAGTACAGTGGTTTAAATGTCCTCATTCTCATTCATTATAAGAAAATAATGCCAATTGCAATACCTCATTAGTAATAGCATTTAAAGAAAAAAAATCCACTTTCTGGTTCCCCAGATAAAGAATTGAACTCAAATTTCAACATTGTTCAACACACTTAGTCAAATTGCATCTTATATGTACCCCAAACCTCAATGTTAGATTCTGAGTCTGTGAAGTGTGTATGTGTCAGAGGAAGGGGACTAGTTTTTGGATAAAGCAAGTAAAGAGTAGAACCATTATCAGTTTAATTTATTTATTTGTTATTTCTGTCTTGTCAGTGCAAAAATAAACGCATCATTACTAAAAATTCTTACCTTGATATGTCATGTCAATCATTGTCTAAAATTGACCCTTACCTTATTCTAACACCAACATGTAGACCTAACCCTAATGTATAATATAAACCTTAAATCAGACGTCTTTATTGCCTATACAGGCGGTCCCCGGGTTACAAACATCTGACTTACAAATGATTCCTACTTACAAAAGGAGGGAGACAACAGGAAGTGAGAGGAAATCTACCCCTAGGAAGAGAAATTAACTCCTGCAAGAGTTCTCATGGGAAAAAAAAGTGTCTCCACTGAAGCTTTAGCACCAATCCTTGTTTCCCCAACAACCCAAAATTTTCAAAATCCAATTGTCCTAGGGACAGAGAGTGAGATGAAATCTTCTGAACAAGGTCATAGACAGCAAAACAAATGCTACAGGGGTGTTAACCCTTACCTTTGCTATCCAAAAAGCTTAAAAAATATTTTTTTGGCTGAAGATACACTTAAAAAATGTACCTGTTCCGAATTACATACAAATTCAACTTAAGAACAAACCTACAGACCATATCTTGCTTGTAACCCAAGGACTGCCTGGAATATAAACTAGTAAGAGGCAAAAAAACTTTCCTTAACCATGCCCCACTACTGCCCTAATCTACCACCATATCCCAGAAAAATATCTGGTATTTGGGGAACAAGTGAAACACCTCCCTGCTTCCCATGGTACAATGCTCAATACCTGAGCACCCAGTTGGTTCTGTCACACGAGTGCCTTCTCAAGCGGTGGGGGGGGGGGGATATAACCCCATGTAACTTTCTTGGGGCTCTGGCAGGTGATTGGGCAGTAGGGGTACATTGAGAAGGTAAGTACAGGATGGGTATTTTGCCTTATAAAATGGAGCAGAGGAGAATAAGAATTTGCATAATGGCATATATGGGAGTGAGCTCATATCTAGCTGGTGAATGCTTTTGCCTGGTGTGTGCCAGTGGTGGCACATTGTGATAAGGCTTGAAAATAGCACCAAAGTGAGCACTTCAATATTATAAAGTGAACCTGATTCTGCTGCTGATTCAGCAAATCAAACCTGAAATCTGATTCTCAAGTCAAATTATCTTCAGCCAGCTATATTAAAGCGGAGTTCCACCCAGAATTTTTTTTTTTTGCCATCCACTCTTTTAATACTAAATAGATGTAATAGATTGTTTCCTTACTTTTAAACCGACTAGTAATTACATGTATTTTTTACTCACAATTTCGTTTCTCTTACTGCTGGACTTTTCCTTTTTAGGTGAGGGCATCTGAAGCCCATCCGTAGTCTCCTGGCATCTCTTCCTGAAAGAAGTGCATGGTGGGTAACCATCATGCACTCCTCAATCTCGGTCCGCCTTAAATCGCACCATTTCCTTTCTGGAAATAACACAATTTTACAGTACAGGGAAGCCCACTGACTCCTGGGAAATGATGAGTCACATCTCCCAGGAGGCCAGGAGAAGCAGGAAGTGAGGAGAAGAGCCAAGGACCTAAAAGGGGCAGATTACAGAGACCACCTAGCAACAAGCGACTTAGGGTGAGTATCATTTTTTTCCTACAAAGGTAAGTCTAAACAGGCAAAGGACTTGAATGATGTAAAAAAAAAATTCTGGGTGGAGCTCTGCTTCAAGTGTATTTAAATCTAAAACTTTTTTCTGTGGTTTTGGATATAGTGCAAAACGGTTGAACCTCTGTTAGTTTTTTAATAGCTGTCTGTGTCTCGAATGTGAAGATTCACCCTCTCTGTTTGTAGTGATCAATGTCATTGGGTTGGAAAGTGAGATAATAGCAAAAAATTCAAAAACATGAGTTGCCACTGGAACAAGAATAGAAGGGAAATCTGCCACTGGGAAAACTTGTACCGATAATTGGAGGGGAATTTCCCACTTACTTGTGTGTCTACAGGACAAAAAGTTAAGAGATTCAGAAAAAAAAAAATACAGAGGTTTTATCTGTCCCTACTCCATTCAAAACAACGTTTTGTTGAAATCTGCACCTTTATTGGTGCTGCAATGTATGGCCATGTATTGTTGTTTTGCAATATGTCTTGTACTTAAAAGTTTGCAATATGTATATATATATGTATATATATATATTTTTAAAAAAGGGTTTTGGCTTTAGATTTAAAGTGGCCATAGATGGATTGGAATTTGTCAGGAACCAGCTGCATCAAACAATCTGCTGAAAAATCTTTTTGATAATTAGCTGCAGTCTCTGATCAATATATTCTGTCAGAGGAGAAGTCCCACGGTCAGAATAGAATGGGGTTGATTTACTAAAACTGGAGAATGTGGGTTGTGTGGTTGGACGAATCCATTCATTTTTTTTTTCAACCCACTGAACAAAAAAAAAGGATCCATCTATGGTCAGTTTTAATGTCAATGAAATGGAGAAGGGTCCTTTGCTTCCATTACATCTCCACCTTTTTTCTGGTTTAGGTTGTTTGCCTACATAGCCTTTAATCATGTGTAAATTAACCCATAGGTGAACCTCGTTTATTTAGATGACATGATGGCATCATTATGGGGTAATTCACTAAAGGAAAATAGGCTGTTCATTTTGCAAGGATATGTTCACTTTGCAGTGGAATGTTCTCTTAGCTTAGTGAATAAGGTGAAACTCTGCTGACTCTGCGTATGATTATCCAATCATTTGCAATCAAAGTTGTTTTTCTAACACATGATTTCCCACTAAGCTAAGGGAAATTTCCTTTGTCAAGTTAACAGCCTATTAATAAATCTATCCCTGTATGTGCACTGCATCATGGTAAGTATATTTACATCATCAACAGCTATACAACCAGAAGGGAGGGTATGATGGGAATTTGCTGGTGCTCTCCATGCAAGAAGCAAGCTGGGTTGGTTACGTAAAGGAAGATTGTTTACATTAAACAAATTCCATTTATTAACAACCCTAAAAATCTATTGTTTCCCCTTATGGGGGAAAATTTATAGGGTTGGCATTGGTTTGACCAGCACAAAATTTATTTTTATGAATTTTATTATACATTTGTTTGGTAGTGTTTCAATATTTACTGACATTATGTGAAAGTCTATAGAATTCAGTTTACTATTAGGATGAGTTAAAAAGGAATTGTTTTGATTTTATTTGATGCCAGACACTGACCTTCAAGATTTGCTTGACTTGTGTTTTCTATAGGTCAATAACATAATTTATAACTGAAAAGGTCTTTTCAAATTAAAGTGCACAAAGGATATACATAATTTTATTTCCTTTACAATTCCTTGGCCAGTATGATGCAATGTAATGCTGATTGATGCTTTCTTAAATCATTTATGACCACAGAAGCTTGCAATCCAATGAGGTCATTAATGACCAAGGTGATGAATTGATTTTTCTGCTGGCAATTGGACATGATTCTAATTGCTATTTACTTCATCTTTTTGAACGTCGTGTTTGCTGTTCTGCTTTTACCAGTAAAAAGCTGGACTTTTCCTTTAATTGGACAAAAGAAAAACAGCTGGAATGTTGATGGCTAGAGATAGTTTGTATGTTAGATGGACATAATGGAGAGACAATACACAAGGAACTGATATAAGGACTAAATACAACAGTGCATTTTAGAAGTATTTAGAACATCAGATGTTAATTTAAAGGAAAGCTATCATGAGAAAGGTATGTGGACTGTCATTGCTGACTCCTCCATCATAAATGTATAGTTGTCATGTCTATCATGCTTATCCTCTGGATTTAAAGAGACTATCACCAACATAAAAAAATGCAGGTAAAGCACAGAAAGCTCAAGTATATTAACCACTTCCTTACTGGGCACTTAAACCCCCCTCCTGCCCAGACCAATTTTCAGGTTTCAGCGCTGTCGCATTTTGAATGACAATTGCGTGGTCGTGCGACGTTGTACCCAAACAAAATTGATGTCCTTTTTTCCCCACAAATAGAGCTTTCTTTTGGTGGTATTTGATCACCTCTGCGGTTTTTATTTTTTGCACTATAAACAAAACCAAGAGCGACAATTTTGAAAAAAGAACAATATTTTTTACTTTTTGCTCTAATAAATATCCCAAAAAAAAAAATAAAAAAAATTATTCATCAGTTTTGGCCGATTTATATTCTTCTACATATTTTTGGTAAAAAAAATCGCAATCGGCGTTTATTGATTGGTTTGCGCAAAAGTTATCGCGTCTACAAACTATGGACATTGATTTATGGCGTTTTTAACTATTTTTTTTTTACTAGTAATGGCGGCGATCTGCGATTTTTATCGGGACTTTGATATTGGGGGGGACATGTCAGACATTTTTGACACATTTTTGGGACCAATGACATTTATACAGCGATCAGAAATTTAAATGTCCACTGATTACTGTATAAATGTCATTGGCAGTGAAGGGGTTAACCTGCAGGGGGCAGTGAAGGGGTTAACAAATGTTCCCTGGGTGTGTTCTAACTGTGGGGGGGCGGGGTTGGCCGGGACATAACAGATCTAACTGATCCCAGTGACAGGGATCAGTAGATCTGCTTGTCCCCCTGTCACAGAACGGGGAACCACCGTGTTTACATTGGCGGTTCCCCGTTCTACAGCTTTGCCAGCGATCGCGGGTCAGGAGCGGAAATAGAGTCCGCCCGACCCGCGGGCACGCCCACGCAGCGTGTGGCGGCCGTGCGCGCGCGCTGCCGCCGCCTGTCAGAGCGCGCAGGGGGCGTGTAAAGGGGTGGATGTCCATGGACGTCCACCCGGATATTCAGATCCGCGCTGTAGACGTCTTTCGTCTATAGCGCGGATCTCTAGTGGTTAATTGCTTGCAGTATTTTCTCTTTTCCATAAATAATTCTTAATACCTTTCAATGTTCTTTGAACTTGCAGAGATATCTGACTACTTCAGGCAGAGTCAATTCCCTAGCACACAGCCCCTTCCATCTTTTTAAGTCATAGCCCTCTCCTCTTCTCGAAGTGTCTAAAAAATCTCTGTGCTGACCCGGCCTATCTGCCCCTTGCCTTCACCTTCCTACATATATTTTTTATGTAGCAAAGAAGAGTACTATAGTTGTCATTTAAGAGACAGTTTTGAGTCTACTGGGGCTGCTGACATCTCTTTCAAATGGCAGCACCCAGCAACAACCTTATGGCTTTTTTATTTCTACATAAGGGAGGCATATCCAGGTAAATAACATGCATGAAGTTTATTGAATGCACTGTGATATGGGAGTTGGCTAGCTCAGTGGCGATGAACGGTTTGAGTCCACACCAGTCCAAATTTGCATTTATAAGCATGGCAGTCCACTTTTTTTAAACAAAATTAAAGTTTCCATGCATGGGTTTCAACCTCTCACAGTAAAATGATCAAATAAAAATACCAGGCCATCTGGCTCTCTTCTCAGCAGTACCACTGCCCTCTTTGGTCTCCCAGACCACAGGTTTTTCAGGCTCTCTCTTTGGTCTCCCAGACCAGGGCTATTCAGGCCTTGGTTGCAGCACCTTGCTAGATGGTCCCACTCTTGGTAATGTTTTCCAGCGTCTCAAGCTTGCTTCCTCTAAAGACTTCCAAATTCCCTCCTGCTCCCTGGACCCACTAGCTGCCTAAGCTTTCTCAGTCTCCCACACTCTTGTAGATGTCCCGACTTTCCTAGTCCTTGGTCAAGGAATTCCCCTCACAAGAGATGCAGCCTCTGCCAGCTCTTCTGACAGGGCTCTGTCTCCAAATGGCAGCAACTTCAACTGCCACAACTCCAACTGCTCCGAGCTACTCTCAGACCTGGTTTATAACAACCCTGCAAAACTGTGTACTCACATAGGGTGCAGGTGTCTGGCTAAATTTGGATTGAAGGTTCTGTCCTGCCCAAGACACTTTGGAAACTTCAAACTCCAGGCACCGATCTGGAAATACCAAACTCGAAGAAAACTTACAACAAAGTTCTCTCCACTGAGAATAAACTCACCGGAGTCTCTCAGACTGCAAACCTGAGAATCCTGTGTTGTCCCCACATCTCTTTCTGACTCCAACACCGTGGCAAGGCCATGCACTGTCACAGCACACATAATCTTATGGAAGATGAAGTTCTGGCAACAAAGTCTGTTTAGGGCTTTCAAAGTACTCAACCCAGATCACATATGCAGATCTGGAGTTCTGACTTAATTTGCTGCATCTATGTTCTAAGTCAGTGTGTCACTATATCCTAAAGTCATAGACAGCCTAGAAACTAGCATTTTCAGAAAGAGGTTAGTAATGTCATCCCACATATATCTTTTATTGATATTGAAGAGGACCTGAATCATGGAAGCTACTTCTAAAAACGCAAGCAGAGGGCAAATGACTAGTCATTAATATTACATGCAGTCTCCCTGCTGCGTATCTTGCTCCCAATACTAACTTACCATGCCTTATTTTGCACTGTGTCTTTGCGTGGAGGTGGCCATCTTGGTAGAGGAATAGGGATTTGCTTTGCTATGTCAGAACTGAGCCCCTGATGACTAGGGATCTAATGAATGTCAGGGGAATATTCAAGAAGCAGTAATAGAGGTTTAAAAAGCCCAGATCCACAGAATGAATAAAGTAGAAGCAAAGAGATCATTGCATTATGAGTCCATAGGTATATCTTTCTCCCTAGCCAGAAGTACTGTAGTGTATACACCAAAATTCACTCACTCCAAAACTCCTGATACCAGCAGTCACAGGCAGCAGTGCCTCTCATGTGCCAGATATACAGCTATGAGGCTGTCAGCACAAAGAATACTGCTATTTTTAGAAAAAAAAAGAAAGACAATAGATACATTTTTATGGCACGGCTTAGGCACAATTAACATTTACTAGACCCTCCCGATAAGAAAGAAAACTTTGACTTCTTGAAGACTTGACTTATTCTGAATTTACTAAAGAAGTTGTATTAATAGAAGTGTTCAAATAGGGTAAAGCTAATATTTTTGTTTTAAAAGATAACAGAAATGTAGAGTTGAGCGAACCCGAACTGTAAAGTTCGGGTTCGTACCGAACTTTGGGGTGTCCGTGACGCGGACATTTAAAAAAAAGTTTGGGTTTGAGTTCTGGGTTCAGGTATTTGATCATGCATGTTGAATAGCTGCAGGGCAGCCAATCAACAAGCGTGATTTTCCCTAGAAGCCATCACAGCAATGCCTACTATTGGTATGGCTGTGATTGGCCAGTGCATCATGTGACCCAGCCTCTATATGAGGCTGGAGTCACAATGCTGCATGTCACATGCTCTCTGGGTAGTGTAGGGAGAGGATGCTGCCTGTGCTGTGAGGGACAGATTGCAGATAGATAGATAGGTAGAGATTACTACTACTACTGCTTTTAGGGACAGATTGCAGATAGATAGATAGGTAGAGAAGAGATTACTACTAATACTGCTTTTAGGGACAGATTGCAGATCTCATCCTGCATTACAGAAAGATCTGACTAGACTAAGTAGAGTCTACTGCTTAGAGGGACAGATTATTGTTCTAAAATCATCTCCTAGTTCGATAGGGTCAGGTTCCTGCTGTTGCTGTAAGGGACAGATTATTGTTCTAAAATCATTTTGCAGCCCTCTAGCACTTTCCAGGACTCTTTTACAGTCATTTTTGTGCTAAAAAGTTTGGGTCCCCATTGAATTCAATGGGGTTCGGGGTAAAGTTTGGGTCAAGTTCTGTACCGAACCTAGACTTTTTTCCGAGGTTCGGCCGAACCCACCGAACCCGAACATCCACAGGTTCGATCAACTCTACAGAAATGTTATTCAGGAAACAGACTCTGGTTGTTTTTGGTGCTGATATCTTTGGGTCAAGTCAATAATTCAGTGTGATTTTTGGTGTTGAGTTAGCACTCATAGAGCAATTAAAGCTCAGCTACAGCCATTTTTGTTGCTGTTGTTAATGCCATGGGGAAGAGTTAGATAAAATGATGGGAAATATCTCCAGCAGGAGACTGCTCCGAATTGAGGGTGAATTTCCCCATGGAGTACAAACAGTAAAAAACAACTTAAAGGTGCTCTAATCCCTCTCCACTCTCCAAAATAAAAAAAGTTTTGCCTTTAGCTATACTTTAAAAGAATACTTGATGACTCTGCCAATGACATTCTTTTTTAGGCACATTCTGTTATAGGGTGATATCAATGTACCCCTGTCCCCAACTATGCTTCTGAACTTTACATTAGGTCATATGAGCTATCGATGAGGATACAAGTGGTCATTTCAACACATATGTGCCACTGTTGCCGTGATCAGGAAACCCATCATAAGAAATGTATTGCAGTATATTGCTGTAGTGTATACACGTAGACTGTAAGTGACTGCAGGACACCAGCACCAGTGACATACAACAAAGGATAAGAAAAGGTGAAAACAAGAAATATATTTACTTTGTTTTCATATGATTATATCATCCTTCTAATGATTCCGGCCTCCAAGTGTTGATACCAAAAACTCATATCAATCATGTTTATTATTATGGAAGAGTTCAGTGTGTTACAAATAGTGTTGAGCGAACGTTCGGGTCCGTAACGAACTTTCAGGTGTCCGGGACCCGGACCCGAACATGGACATTTCAAAAAAACGTTCGGGTTCTGGGTTCTGGTAGTTGATCACGCATGTTGAATAGCTAAAGGGCAGCCAATCAACAAGCATTTCACTGGTTTGCCCTTAGAAGCCATCACAGCCATGCCTACTAATGGCATGGCTGTGATTGGCCAGTGCATCATGTGACCCAGCCTCTTTATAAGCTGGAGTCACAGTGCTGCATGTCACATGCTCTTGGGTTAGTGTAGGGAGAGGAAGCTGCCGGCGTTTTTGTGAGGGAGAGATTGCAGACATTTTAACATCTGATCCTGCATCCTGAGATTACTACTACTGTTGCTCTGAGGGACAGATTGCAGAAATGTGAGATTTCACATACTGCTGCTTTGAGTAACAGATTGCAGATCAAACTCTGCATAACACAACGATCGCTACAATCGTACACAACGATCAGATTTGTGGAGTAATTTAAAATATCACATACTGCTGCTTTGAGTGACACATTGCAGATCAAACCCTGCCTAACACAACGATCGTTACAATCGTACACAACGATCAGATTGTGGGATCATACACAACGATCGGATTGTGGGAGTAATTTGAGATTTCACATACTGCTGCTTTGAGCGATCTGACTGCACTAGGTAGAGGCTTTTGCTTAGAGGGACAGATTATTGTTCAGAAATCATTGCCTACTCCTATAGGGCCAGCTGTTGCTGTAAGTGACAAATTATTGTTCAAAAATCATCTCCTAGTTCTAAAGGGAGAGTTTCCAGCTGTTGTTTAGAGGGACAGATTATTGTTCAAAAACCATTGCCTACTCCTATAGGGCCAGGTTCCAGCTGTTGCTGTAAGTGACAGATTATTTATTGTTCAAAAATCATCTCCTAGTTCTAAAGGGAGAGCTTCCAGCTGTTGGTGTGAGCAGTGCATTTCTTGCACCACAATAAAAAGTCTGGCTTTGTTGGTGTTTTCCAAAAAAAAAGGTATTAATTGGTATAAATAAATACTTACATAGGGCTACAAAGTACATTTGCGGGCCCAATGAGGAGAGCAAAAGAGAGACATGGTCATGGTGCTGCTGGTGATGCTGGTGCTGCTGGTGTTGGTGGTGTTGGTGAACCTCTTGTTGGGAGGAGAGGACGTGGTTGAGGTGTGCCAGCTACACGCACAAGGGAAACACCTTCCTCAGGTAGCCAACAGAACCTTCACTGGTATATGGTAGGCCAGAATGCCCCTCAACAATTGGTGAGACCAGAACAAGTACAGGCGATAGTAGATTGGGTAGCTGACAATGCCTCCAGTTCCTTCACATTGTCTCCCTCCCGATCCCTTGATGAAAGCTCAGAGCTGGCACCTGAACCCCATGGCCATCTGTCTTTCACCTCAGCCCCTTGTAAATTAGCCAAGCAGTCTGAGCCCCAAGTCCTGCAAGAGACTCTTATGCTTTTTGATGACTCTCCTGGTGTGCTTTCCGTGGGCTATCCACATAGCGCTGCCCCAGAAGTGGAAGACATTGAAGTCATTGATGCCCAACCACTTCTGTTGCAAGATGAGGACATGGAAACACCAGCGCAGCACATTTCTGATGATGGTGATGAAACACAGGTGCCAACTGCTGCAGCTTGCCTCAGTGTGCAGACTGACAAGGAGGGCAGTGGTGAAGGGTGGGTGGAAGATGATGTGGAGGATGATGAGGTCCTAGACCCCACATGGAATGAGGGTCATGCGAGTGACGTGTGGAGTTTGGAGGAAGAGGTGGTGGTCACACAGAGGCACCAGCACAGCAAAAGAGGAAGCAGGTTGCAAAAGTGGAGCGAGCGTCCCCTAGACAGTATGCCTGCTACTACCCACCGCACCCAGGGACCTAGCACACCAAAGGCAGCTCAAAGGCGTTCCCCCGCGTGGCAGTTCTTCAGACAATGTGCTGACGACAAGACACGAGTGGTTTGCAAGCTGTGCAATGATAGCCTGAGCAAGGGCATAAATGTTCTCAACCTGAGCAC
>BLSH010505727.1:67327-87172 GCA_018402905.1 Glandirana rugosa
AGTCACCCACAATACCCAAGAAAAGCCCAACAAGCACGCATTGCAGAACTTTCAAACCACATTCATTCTCTCGAAAAGCTACACAAACGCACATTAACCACACAAACACTGGACAACCTAACACAAACCCGGAAAGAACTACTTGAGGGGCTCGGAAAAAACAATAAAACGCAGATATATGCTAATACAGAAACTTTTATATGAGTTTGGGAACAAATCAGGAAAATTGCTAGCCAGAGCTCTGTAAACTAAAAAGGCAGAAGCGACAGTTCACACCATCACTGACCCCAGTGGATACAAAATTGCCACTTCCAGAGGAATAGCTAAACAATTCGTCGACTTTTACGCCAAACTTTACAATTTACCATCCCCGACTTTACCCAAAGAGGAAATTGACAGAAGGGAGATCATCAAACACTTCCGACACAATATAGTCCCAAACCCATAACACCCACTGAAGCTTCAGACCTTCAATTCTTAGAAGAAACCAATAAAGTTCTGAAACAATTAAAGCCCGTAAAGGCCCAGGACCTGATGGATTAACTGATGGATAATCGGCTATTACAAAACCTTCGCAAACAAACTCTTACCACATTTCCTAAAAACATTCAACTCGTTATCTTCCCATGCCTGGCCAAACAGAGACCTTTTGGAGGCCCACATACGTGATACCAAAGCAAGGTAAAGATGCCTCTAGTATCTCAAATTACAGACCCATATCACTGCTCAATATAGACCTAAAAATTTATGCAAAAATACTGCCAAAACGTTTTCTGCCCTTACTCCTGAAACTAACTTCCAAGTACCGGGTAGGCTTCATCATTCAGAGACAACATGCTGAAAGCCATCAGTAGAGTTGAGCGAACCCGAACTGTAAAGTTTGGGTTCGTACCGGACTTTAGGGTGTCCGTGTCCCGAACCCGGACATTTGAGGAAAAAGTACGGGTTCGGGGTTTGGGTATTTTTTCGCGCCTTTTGAATAGCTGCAGGGCAGCCAATCAACAAGTGTTTCACTCGTTTGCCCTTAGAAACCATAACAGCCATGCCTACTAATGACATGGCTGTGATTGGCCTGTGCATCATGTGACCCAGCCTCTATATAAGCTGGAGTCACGTAGTGCTGCATGTCACATCATCTCATACTAGTGTAGGGAGAGGATGCTGCTGTTGCTGCTGAGAGGGACAGATTAGCTTTAGAAAATCATCTAATACTGGTGTAGGGAGAGGATGCTGCTGCTGCTGTGAGGGACGGATTAGCTTTATAAAATCATCTCATACTAGTGTAGGGAGAGGATGCTTCTGCTCTTGTGAGGGACAGATTATCTGTAGAAAATCTGTTAAAAACAGCAATTTATTGGTGGGTGGGTGCTAGAGGAGATTTTTGTTTGCTAGAGTACATTTTGTTTGCTAAGCAAAGTGCCTCATATAAAACCTAAGAAATTTTTCTGTTTGTTAGATGGGTGTTTACAGCCATTTTTGCAAGTGCAGTGCACTTGCAACTGCTTGTGTGTTAGAGTTCAGCGAACCCGGACTGTAAAGTTCAGGTTCGTACCGGACTTTGGGGTGTCCATGCCCCAAACCAGGACATTTGAAAAAAAGTCTGGGTTTGGGTTCGGCATTCGGGTATTTTTCACGCCTTTTCTATAGCTGCAGGGCAGCCAATCAACAAGTGTTTCACTCGTTTGCCCATAGAAGCCATCACAGCCATGCCTACTAATGGCATGGCTGTGATTGGCCAGTGCATCATGTGACCCAGACTATTTTTGGCACCTGTTGAATAGCTGCAGGGCAGCCAATCAACAAGCGTTTAACTTGTTTTCCCTTAGAAGCCATCACTGCCATGCCTACTATTGGCATGGCTGTAATTGGCCAGTGCATCATGTGACCCAGCCTCTATATGACATTGTCTCAGGCTAGTGTAGGGAGAGCAAGCTGCCGGCGCTGTGAGGGATAGATTACCGATCTAATATGATCTCATCCTGCATTACAGACAGATTCCTGGCGGTGCTGTGAGGTGAAAGCTTAGCGTTCTAAAATCATCTGATGCTGGACTAGGTACAGTTTACTAGTGCTGTGAGGGATAGATTACCGATGTAATATGTTCTCATCCTGCATTAGAGACAGGTTCCTGGTGGTGATGTGAGGGGAAAGCTTAGCGTTCTAAAACCATCTGATACTGGACTAAGTACAGTTTACTAGTGCTGTGAGGGATAGATTACCGATCTAATATCATCTCATCCTGCATTACAGACAGGTTCCTGGCGGTGCTGTGAGGGGAAAGCTTAGCGTTCTAAAACCATCTGATACTGGACTTGGTACAGTTTACTGGTGCTGTGAGGGACATATTATTGTTCCAAAATCATCTCATTGTGCTATAGGGAGAGATTCCTGCTGCTACTGTGAGGGACAGATTATTGTTCTAAAATCATCTCATAGTGCTATAGGGAGAGGTTCCTGCTGCTCCTGTGAGGGACAGATTATTGTTCTAAAATCATCTCATAGTGCTATAGGGAGAGGTTCCTGCTGCTCCTGTGAGGGACAGATTATTGTTCTAAAATCATGTCATCATAGTGCTACATGGAGAGGTTCCTGCTGCTGGTGTGAGGGACAGTTAATTGATCTAAAATCATCTCATAGTGTCATAGGGAGAGGTTCCTGCTGCTCCTGCGAGAGACAGATTATTGTTCTAAAATCATTTCACAGTGCTAGATGGAGAGGTTCCTGCTGCTCCTGTGAGGGACAGATTACTGTTCTAAAATCATCTCATAGTGTCAAAGGGAGAGGTTCCTGCTGCTCCTGTGAGGAACAGATTATTGTTCTAAAATAATTTCTCAGTGCTAGAGGGAGAGGTTCCTGCTGCTCCTGTGAGGGACAGATTATTGTTCTAAAATCATTTCACAGTGCTAGATGGAGAGGTTCCTGCTGCTCCTGTGAGGGACAGATTATTGTTCTAAAATCATCTCATAGTGCTATAGGGAGAGGTTCCTGCTGCTCCTGTGAGGGACAGATTATTGTTCTAAAATCATCTCATGATAGTGCTACAGGGAGAGGTTCTTGCTGCTGGTGTGAGGGACAGATTATTGTTCTAAAATCATCTCATAGTGCTATAGGGAGAGGTTCCTGCTGCTCCTGTGAGGGACAGATTATTGTTCTAAAATCATCTCATAGTGCTATAGGGAGAGGTTCCCGCTGCTCCTGTGAGGGACAGATTATTGTTCTAAAATCATCTCATAGTGCTATAGGGAGAGGTTCCTGCTTCTCGTGTGAGGGAGAGTTATTGTTCTAAAATCATCTCATCATAGTGCTATAGGGAGAGGTTCTTGCTGCTGGTGTGAGGGACAGTTTATTGTTCTAAAACCATCGCATAGTGGTATAGGGAGAGGTTCCTGCTGCTCCTGTGAGGGACAGATTATTGTTCTAAAATCATCTCATAGTGTCATAGGGAGAGGTTCCTGCTGCTCCTGTGAGGGACAGATTATTGTTCTAAAATAATTTCACAGTGCTAGAGGGAGAGGTTCCTGCTGCTCCGGTGAGGGACAGATTATTGTTCTAAAATCATCTCATAGTGCTATAGGGAGAGGTTCCTGCTGCTCCTGTGATTGACAGATTATTGTTCTAAAATCATCTCATAGTGCTATAGGGCGAGGTTCCTGCTGCTCCTGTGAGGGACAGATTATTGTTCTAAAATCATCTCATCATTTACAGGGAGAGGTTCTTGCTGCTGGTGTGAGGAACAGATTATTGTTCTAAAATCATCTCATAGTGCTCAAGGGAGAGGTACCTGCTGCTGCTGTGAGGGACAGATTATTGTTCTAAAATCATCTCATGGTGCTATAGGGAGAGGTTCCTGCTGCTCCTGTGAGGGACAGATTATTGTTCTAAAATCATCTCACAGTGCTAGAGGGAGAGGTTCCTGCTGCTCCTGTGAGGGACAGATTATTGTTCTAAAATCATCTCACACTGCTAGAGGGAGAGGTTCCTGCTGCTGGTGCGAGTGACAGATTATTGTTCTAAAATCATCTAATAGTGCTATAGGGAGAGGTTCCTGCTGCTGGTGTGAGGGACAGATTATTGTTCTAAAGTCATCTCATAGTGCTATAGGGAGAGGTTCCTGCTGCTCCTGTGAGGGACAGATTATTGATCTAAAATCATCTCATAGTGCTATAGGGAGAGGTTCCTGCTGCTCCTGTGAGGGACAGATTATTGTTCTAAAATCATCTCATAGTGCTATAGGGAAAGGTTCCTGCTGCTCCTGTGAGGGACAGATTATTGTTCTAAAATCATATCATACTGCTAGATGGAGAGGTTCCTGCTGCTCCTGTGAGGGACAGATTATTGTTCTAAAATCATCTCATAGTGCTAGAGGGAGAGGTTCCTGCTGCTCCTGCGAGTGACAGATTATTGTTCTAAAATCATCTCATACTGCTAGAGGGAGAGGTTCCTGCTGCTGGTGCGAATGACAGATTATTGTTCTAAAATCATATCATACTGCTAGAGGGAGAGGTTCCTGCTGCTGGTGTGAGCGGTGCATTTATTGCACAAAAATAAAAAGTGCATCTACGTTGCTGGTTTCCAAAGAAAATAGAAAAATAATTTATTATTCTTTTATTTGTATTAATAAATAGTGCTACATAGTACATTTGCAGCCAGAATGAGGAGAGCGTCAAATAAGGGACGTGGTCATGGTGCTGCTGTGCTGCTGGTGTTGGTGAAGTTCCTGATGCAAGGAGAGGATGTAGTAGATTTGTGCCAGCTACACGCGCAAGTGAAACACCTTCCTCAGGTGCGAGTAGCCGACAGAACCTTCAACGTTATATGGTAGGCCCGAATGCCGCTCAACGAATGCTGAGGCTAGAACAAGTACAGGCGATAGTAGATTGGGTGGCTGACAATGCCTCCAGTTCCTTCACATTGTCTCCCACCCGATCCCTTGATGAAAGCTCAGAGTTGGCACCTGAACCCCATGGCCATCTGTCTTTCACCTCAGCCCCTTGTAAATCAGCCAAGCAGTCTGAGCCCCAAGTCATGCAGCAGTCTCTTGTGCTTTTTGATGACTCTGCTGGTGTGCTTTCCGTGGGCCATCCACATAGCCCTGCCCCAGAAGTGGAAGACATTGAGTGCACGGATGCCCAACCACTTCTGTTGCAGGATGAGGACATGGAAACACAACCGCAGCACGTATCTGATGATGACGAAGCACAGGTGCCAACTGCTGTGGCTTTCCTCAGTGTGCAGACTGACAAGGAGGGCAGTGGTGAAGGGTGGGTGGAAGATGATGTGGAGGAGGATGATGAGGTCCTAGACCCCACATGGAATGAAGGTCATGCGAGTGACGTGTGCAGTTTGGAGGAAGAGGTGGTGGTCGCACAGAGGCACCAGCATAGCAAAAGAGGAAGCAGGTTGCAAAAGCAGAGTGACCGTCCCCTAGACAGTACACCTGCTACTACCCACCACACCCAGGGACCTAGCACACCAAACGCAGCTCAAAGGCGTTCCCCGGCGTTGCAGTTCTTCAGACAATGTGCTGACGACAAGACACGAGTGGTTTGCACGCTGTGCAATGAGAGCCTGAAGCGAGGCATAAATGTTCTAAACCTGAGCACAACCTGCATGACCGGGCATCTACATGCAAAGCACGAGCTGCAGTGGAATAAGCACCTCAAAATCCAAGAAAGGCCTCGGCCTCATCCTACTTCCTCTTCTGCTGCTGCCTCGGCCTCTTCCTCCACCTCTACAGTGCCAGTGTCACCTGCCACCCAGCAATCAGACCATGTGACAGCAACTCCACCATGTCCGCCACCATCCCCAAGCATTTCCACACGGTCCCATGGAAGCTTACAGCTGTCCATCTCCCAAACACTGGAGAGAAAGAGGAAGTACCCCCCTACCAACCCGAAATCCCCTACCCTGAATGCCAGCATTTTACATTTCCTGGCCTTTGAAATTCTGTCATTCCGTCTGATGGACACAGACAGTTTTAAAAACCTGATGGCGGTGGCTTTCCCACAGTACGTGGTTCCCAGCCGCCACTACTTTTCCAGACGAGCCATCCCTTCACTGCACAAACAAGTCGGGGATGAAATCAAGTGTGCACTGCGCAACGCCATCTGTGGCAAGGTCAACATAACCACTGATACGTGGACCAGTAAGCATGGGCAGGAATGCTATATCTCGCTAACTGCACACTGGGCAAATGTAGTGGCGGGTGGGCCTGAGCCAGCTAGCCATTTGGCGCATGTCCTTCCGCCACCGAGGATTGCAGGGCATTTCTCTTTGCCTCCTGTTGCCTCCTCCTCCTACTGCGCTTCCTCCTCCTCTACCACCTCCTCATCCACTCAGTGTAACACCTTCCCCACCAACTTCAGCACATCCAGGGGGAAACGGCAGCAGGCTTTTTTAAAACTGATATGTTTGGGGGATGAACCCCACACTGCGCAGCAGCTGTGGACGGGCATTGAACAACAGACCGATGAGTGGTTGTTGTCACTGAGCCTCAAGCCTGGCCTGGCGGTGTGCGATAATGGGCGAAATCTCATAGCAGCTCTGGGCCTAGCCGGTTTGAAGCACATCCCTTGCCTGGCGCATGTGCTAAATTTGGTGGTGCAGAAATTTCTAAAAAACTACCCGTATATGTCAGAGCTGCTGCAGAAAGTGCGGGCCGCCTATGTGTGCTTTCAACGTTCTCACCATGCTGCTGCTCGCATGTCTGCGCTGCAGCGAAACTTCGGCCTTCCTGCTCACCGCCTCCTATGTGACGTGCCCACAAGGAGGAACTCCATCTTGCACATGCTGGAGAGACTGTGCAAGCAGCAGCAGGCAATAGTGGAGTTTCAGCTGCAGCACACACGGGTCAGTCGCTCTGCGGAACAGCACCACTTCACCACCACCAACAAGTGGGCCCCGATGCGAGATCTGTGTACCACATTGCGGTGTTTCGAGTACTCCACTAACATGGCCAGTGCCGATGATGCTGATCTCTGCATTACTATCCCACTTCTATTTCTCCTTGAAAAAACACTTTGGGCGATGATGGAAGAGGATGTGGCACAGGAGGAAGAGGAGGAGGAAGAGGGGTCATTTCCACGGTTATCAGGCCAGTCATTCACAAGTGGCTCGGAGGGTGGGTTCCTGCACCAGCATAGGCCAGGTAAAACATTTTCAAGCCAGGGCACAGTTCTGGAGGATGAAGAGGACAAGGATGATGATGATGAGGAGGAGGAACCGTGTTCACAGCAGGGTGGCACCCAAAGCAGCTCGTGGGCATCACTGGAGCGTGACTTGGGGGATACAGAGGACACAGATGATACACCGCCCACGGAGGACAGCTTGTCTTTGCCTCTGGGTAGCCTGGCACACATGAGCAACTACATGTTGCAGTGCCTGCTTAACGACAGCCAAGTTGCCCACCTTGTAACTTGTGCTGATTACTGGGTGGCCACCCTGCTGGATCCCCGTTACAAGGACAACATGCCGTCCTTAATTCCCTCACTGGAGCGTGACTGCAAGATGCGCGACTACCAGCGCACACTGGTAGACGCGCTGCTGAGGGCATTCCCAAATGACACAGGGGGCTTAGTGGAAGCACAAGGCGAAGGCGGAGGAGGAGGAAGAGGTCACCAATGCAGCTGTGGCACCGCCAGCACCTCAGAAGGCAGGGTTAGCATGGCCAAAATGTTGAAAAGCTTTGTCAGCAGCACGCCACAAAAAACAGTGCCACCAGCTGATAGGCAACGTCTTAGCAGGAGGCAGCATTTCAGTAACATGGTGGAACAGTATGTGTGCACACGCCTACATGTACTGACTGATGGGGCTGCCCCATTCAACCTCTGGGTCTCCAAATTGGGCACATGGCCTGAGCTTGCCCTTTATGCCTTGGAGGTGCTGGCCTGCCCTGCAGCCAGTGTATAGTCTGAACATGTGTTTAGCACGGCAGGTGGCGTTATCACAGACAAGCACAGCCGCCTGTGCACAGCCAACGTGGACAAGCTAACGTTTATTAAAATGAACCAGGCATGAATCCCACAAGACTTATCTGTTACTTATGCAGAATAGACATTTAGACCGGCCTCACACAGCCATTGGTATACTTTTTTTTTATATGTCTCAATATTTTGGGGGCTACCCCAATTAGAAAAAAAAACAAAAAAACAGTGTTGGCTACCTCCTCCTCCTCCCCCACCGCCACTTCCACCTACACCACCACGGTCACGGCCTACTCAACCTCCTACTCCACATCCACCTCCTCCTCCATTTTTTTTATGTGATTTTTATTTATTTCCCTATCCACATTTGTTTGCAGGGCACTTGTCCTACTCTTACCCCCATTTTGCTTTCTTTTGCAGCCCTCTAGCCCTTTCCAGGACTTTTTTTCAGCCATTTTTGTGCCCAAAAGTACGGGTCAACATTGACTTCAATGGGGTTTGGGGTCTGGGGTCAAGTTCAGTACCGAACCCGAACTTTTTCGCGAAGTTCGGCAGAACCCAACGAACCCGAACATCCAGATGTCCGCTCAACTCTACTTGTGTGTCAGTGACACTACTTTAATGGTATTCTGTTAGTTCAGTTGGCAACATTTTGGCATATTTAAATATTGCTTTTACATTGCAGTTAGACAAATTAAAAATTTTATTTTATTTTTTTTGTGCAAAATATTACATTTGCGGCCAGCGGGGCAAATATTCGAAATACTACATTTGCGGCCAGCGGTGCATTTCTTGCACAAAAATAAGAAGTGCGTCTACATTGCTGGTTTAAAAAAAAAAATATTCTAAATACTACATTTGTGGCCAGCGGTGCATTTCTTGCACAAAAATAAAAGTGCGTTTACATTGCTGGTTTAAAAAAAAAAAATATTCTAAATACTACATTTGCGGCCAGAGGTGCATTTCTTGCTCAAAAATAAAAGGTGCGTCTACATTGCTGGTTTAAAAAAAAATATTCTAAATACTACATATGCGGCTGGCGATGCATTTCTTGCACAAAAATAAAAAGTGCGTCTACATTGCTGGTTTAAAAAAAAAATATTCTAAATACTACATTTGGGGCCAGCTGTGCATTTCTTGCACAAAAATAAAAAGTGCATCTACATTGCTGGTTTACGGAAAAAAAATTCTAAATACTACATTTGAGGCCAGCGGTGCATTTCTTGTATAAAAATAAAAAGTGCGTCTACATTGCTGGTTTAAAAAAAAGAATAATAAATAGTGCTACATAGTACATTTGCACCTTGCTGTGCATTTCTTGCACAAAATTAAAATAGTGTGTGGACATTGCTGGTTTAAAAAAATAAATAAAAAATAGTGCTACATAGTACATTTGCACCTTGCTGTGCATTTCTTGCACAAAATTAAAAAATGCGCCTACATTGCCGGTTTAAAAAATAATATAAATTTGTGCTAAATAATACATTTGCGTCCAGAATGAGGAGAGCGTCTAATAAGGGATGTGGTCGTGGTGCTGCTGGTGTTGGTGGTGTTGGTGAAGCTCCTGTTGCAAAGAGAGGACGTGGTCGATCTGTGTCAGCTACATGCACAAGTGAAACACCTTCCTCAGGTACGAGTAGCCGACAGAACCTTCAACCTAATATGGTAGGCCCGAATGCCGCTCAACGAATGGTGAGGCCAGAACAAGTACAGACGATAGTAGATTGGGTGGCTGACAATGCCTCCAGTTCCTTCACAATGTCTCCCACTTGGTCCCTTGCTGAAAGCTCAGAGTTAGCACCTGAACCCCATGGCCATCTGTCTGTCTTTCACCTCAGCCTCTTGTAAATCAGCCAAGCAGTCTGAGCCCCAAGTCATGCAGCAGTCTCTTATGCTTTTTGATGACTCTGCTGGTGTGCTTTCCATGGGCCATCCACATAGCCCTGCCCCAGAAGTGGAAGACATTGAGTGCACCGATGCCCAACCACTTCTGTTTCAGGATGAGGACATGGAAACACCACCGCAGAACATCTCTGATGATGACGAAACACAGGTGCCAACTGCTGCGGCTTTATACAGTGTGCAGACTGACAAGGAGGTCAGTGGTGAAGAGTGGGTGGAAGATGATGTGGAGGATGATGAGGTCCTAGACCCCACATGGAATGAAGGTCATGCGAGTGACGTGTGCAGTTTGGAGGAAGAGGTGGTGGTCGCACAGAGGCACCAGCACAGCAAAAGAGGAAGCAGGTTGCAAAAGCGGAGCGAGCGTCCCCTAGACAGTATGTCTACTACTACCCACCGCACCCAGGGACCTAGCACATTAAAGGCAGCTCAAAGGAGTTCCCCGGTGTGGCAGTTCTTCAGACAATGAGCTGATGACAAGACACGAGTGGTTTGCACTCTGTGCAATGAGAGCCTGAAGCAAAGCATAAATGTTCTAAACCTGAGCACAACTTGCATGACCAGGTACCTACATGCAAAGCACGAGCTGCAGTGGAATAAGCACCTCAAAATCCAAGAAAGGTCTCGGGCTCCTCCTGCTTCCTCTTCTGCTGCTGCCTCGGCCTCTTCCTCCACCTTTACAGTGACAGTGTCACCTGCCACCCAGCAAACAGACGATGTGACAGCAACACCACCATGTCCGCCACAGTCCCCAAGCTTTTCCAAATGGTCCCATGGAAGCTTACAGCTGTCCATCTTCCAAACACTGGAGAGAAAGAGGAAGTACCCCCCTACCCACTCGCGATCCCTGGCCCTTAATGCCAGCATTTCAAAATTTCTGGCCTTTGAAATGCTGTCATTCCATCTGGTAGACACGGAGAGTTTTAAAAACCTGATGGCGGTGGCTATCCCACAGTTCGTGGTTCCCAGCCCCCACTACTTTTCCAGGCAAGCCATCCCTTCCCTGCACAAACAAGTTGGGGAGAAGATCAAGTGTGCACTGCGCAATGCCATCTGTGGCAAGGTCCACATAACCACTGATATGTGGACCAGTAAGCACGGGCAGGGATGCTATATCTCGCTAACGCACACTGGGCAAATGTAGTGGCGGGTGGTCTTGAGGCAGATAGCAGTTTGGCACATGTCCATCCGCCAACGAGGATTGCAGGGCATTTCTCTTTGCCTCCTGTTGCCTCCTCCTACTACTCCGCTTCTTCCTCCTCTACCACCTCCTCATCCAGTCAGCATAACACCTTCACCACCAACTTCAGCACATCCAGGGGGAAAACGACAGCAGGCCTTTTTTTGGGGATAAACCCCACACTGCACAGGAGCTGTGGACGGGCATTGAACAACAGACCGATGAGTGGTTGTTGCCACTGAGCCTCAAGCCTGGCCTGGTGGTGTGTGATAATGGGCGAAATCTCATAGCAGCTCTGGGCCTAGCCGGTTTGACGCACATCCCTTGCCTGGTGCATGTGCTGAATTTGGTGGTGCAGAAATTTCTAAAAAACTACCCAGATATGTCAGAGCTGCTGCAGAAAGTGCGGGACGTCTGTGCGTGCTTTCGGCGTTCTCACCCTGCTGCTGCTCGCCTGTCTGCGCTGCAGCGGAACTTCGGCCTTCCTGCTCACCACCTCCTATGCGACATGCCCACAAGGTGGAACTCCACCTTGCACATGCTGGAGAGACTGTGCGAGCAGCAGCAGGCAATAGTGGAGTTTCAGCTGCAGCACGCACGGGTCAGTCGCTCTGCGGAACAGCACCACTTCACCGCCAACGAGTGGGCCTCCATGCGAGACCTGTGTACCATATTGCAGTGTTTCGAGTACTCCACCAACATGGCCAGTGCCGATGACGCTGTTCTCAGTGTTACTACCCCACTTCTATGTCTCCTTTAAAAAACACTTCGGGCCATGATGGAAGAGGATGTGGCACAGGAGGAAGAGAAGGAGGAAGAGGGGTCATTTCCACGGTTATCAGGCCAGTCATTCACAAGTGGCTCGGAGGGTGGGTTCCTGCACCAGCATAGGCCAGGTAATTTCAAGCCAGGGCACAGTTCTGGAGGATGAGGAGGACAAGGAATATGATGAGGAGGAGGAACCTGTTCACAGCAGGGAGCACCCAACACAGCTCCTGGGCAACACTGGAGCGTGGCTGGGGGGATACGGAGGACACAGATGATACACCTCACACAGAGGACAGCTTGTCTTTGCCTCTGGGCAGCCTGGCACACATGAGCGACTACATGTTGCAGAGCCTGCTCAATGACAGCCGAGTTGCCCACATTGTAACTTGTGCTGATTACTGGGTGGCCACCCTGCTGGATCCCTGTTACAAGGACAACGTGCCGTCCTTAATTCCCTCACTGGAGCGTGATCGGAAGATGAGCGACTACTAGCGCACGCTGGTAGATGCGCTGCTGAGGGCATTCCCAAATGACACCGGGGGCTCAGTGGAAGCACAAGGCAAAGGCAGTTGGGGAGAAAGAGGGCGCCAATGCAGCTGTGGCACAGCCAGCACCTCAGAAGGCAGGGTTAGCATGGCCAAAATGTGGAAAAGCTTTGTCAGCAGCACGCCGCAACAAACAGCACCACCAGCTGATAGGCAACGTCTTAGCAGGAGACAGCATTTCAGCAACATGGTGGAACAGTATGTGCGCACACGTTTACACATACTGACTGATGGGTCTGCCCCATTCAACTTCTGGGTCTCCAAATTGGGCACATGGCCTGAGCTTGCCCTTTATGCCTTGGAGGTGCTGGCCTGCCCTGCAGCCAGTGTATTGTCTGAAAGTGTGTTTAGCATGGCAGGGGGCGTTATCACAAACAAGCACAGCCGCCTGTCCACAGCCAACGTGGACAAGCTAATGTTTATTAAAATGAACCAGGCATGGATCCCACAAGACTTGTCTGTACCTTGTGCAGAATAGACATTTATACCGGCCTCACACAGCCATTGGTATACTTAAGTGAACTTATTCTTTTTTTTTTTTATAGAACATAAGTCTTTATTGGAATTTGTAACAGGAGAAACATGAAAAATAAACCATGGTATGGAAAAAGTGAACCCGTGTTAGAATATCTCTGGGTTTGTCTGCAGATATTGATCTTTTTTTTTTTTAATATGTCTTAATATTTTGGGGGCTATCCCAATTAGAAAGAGAAACCAAACAAACAAAAAACAGTGTTGGCTACCTCCTCCTCCTCCACCGCCACTTCCACCTACACCGCCACGGTCACCGCCTCCTCAACCTCCTACTCCACATCCACCTCCTCCTCCATTTTTTATTTTTTTATGTGATTTCAAGTTATTTCCCTATCCACATTTGTTTGCAGGGCACTTGTACTACTCTTACTCCCATTTTGCTTCCTTTTGCAGCCCTCTAGCCCTTTCCAGGACATTTTTAGAGCCATTTTAGTGCCCAAAAGTTCGGGTCACCGTTGACTTCAATGGGGTTCGGGGTCAAGTTCGTGTCAAGTCCGGGGCCAAACTCAAACTTTTTTGTGAAGTTCGGCCAAACCCGCTGAACCCGAACATCCAAGTGTCCGCTCAACTCTAATATTAACCACTTGCCTACTGTGCACTTTCACCCCCTTCCTGCCCAGGCCAATTTTCAGCTTTCAGCGCTGTCACACTTTGAATGACAATTGTGCAGTCATGCAACACTGTACTCAAAGAAATTTCTATAATTTTTTTCACACAACTAGAGCTTACTTTTGATGGTATTTAATCACCACTGGGTTTTTTATTTTTTGCTAAACAAACGAAAAAAGACTGAAAAGTTTGTTATAAAATTTAGCAAAAAATACATTTTTCTCCTTCGCTGATGTGCACTGATGAGGCTGTACTGATGGGCACTGATGAGTTGGCACTGATGGGCACTGGTAGGTGGCACTGATGAGCACTGATGAAGCGGCACTGGTAGGCACTCATGAGGAGGCACTGATAAGGCTGCTTTGATAGGTGGCACTGATGGGCACTGATAGGTGGCACTGATGGGCACTGATAGGTGGCACTGATGGACACTGATAGGCAGTACTAATGGGCTCTGATAGGTGGCACTGATGAGAGGCACTGATGGCCACTTATAGGTGGCACTGAAGGGCACTGATAGGTGAGACCGATGGGCACTGATGGGCATTGCTAGGCGGCACTGATGGGCACTGATAGGCAGCACTGATAGGTGACACTGATGAGGAGACACTGATGGGCACTGATTGGCAGCACTGATTGACACTGATTGGCAGCACTGATGAGCATTGATTGGCAGTACTGGTGGGCACTGATTGACAGAACTGGTGGGCACTGTCGGGACTGCACTAATAATCAGGACACTGATAATCTTTGCCCTAAGTAAGCAAGCCTGTGCTGTAGCCATCAATTGGCTATAGCGTGGGCAGGAAGGGGTTAATTCTGCAAATTTTCAAATAAGTAGAAGATAACCTTTATCTCTGCTCTAACAAAATGAGGTCCTTATTCTAATTTAAGTGATTAGTAGAAGTCACTATTGACCGTTTTCCAATTTCTTTTCATTAATTTATTGTAACAAACATTTGTAAAATCTTTGCAATTCTATCTATTACATGCAGTCCAATAAAACATTAAAAATAGACATTCTGCTGTCAATAGCAGTCAATAAACTCCTGGGTCTTGGTGCCTTGAACAATGGTAACAGCTTACATTTTAGGTGTGATTTCAGGCAGCATTATTTCCTGCTAAAGAATGTGATAATAACATTTGATTTATCAGTGTGAAAAGTTTCAGGCATTCACAACCTTAATATTTTTGGTTATGTATTTTTAACACGTGTTGGATTCCCTGCTGTTTTAAAATCCCCAGTGTTTGAAATGTGAAAAGGGATGAAAAGAGAAAGAGACTGAAAGTCAATTAGTGGCCAATGGGTAATTTAGGGATTGGGTAAGGCTGGGCAAAAAGCATTTGATGCCAACATTTCTGTAGCAATGTTCCAAATCAAAAGACTCCAAACTCAGGCAAGAGCCTCGAGCCAAAACCCCTTCAAAAGCTTGCTCAGTATATCTGGTAAAGACTGTTCCAATCCCTGATGAGAAACTCAACAGGGATTAACTAGCCAATGAAATTTAAGGCCAACCCATATGACCTCTCAGACTTAGCCTTCTGGATCAGTCAATAGATAAGCAACATAAGAAGATCCCGAACACAGCCAACTGGAGAAATCCTAAAAAACAGCAAAACAGAAAAAAATGTATCTAAAGCAGGCCATAGGGAACAAATCTTTATATATTCATAATAATCCGCTGTTGCTGCTACCAGGGCAAATCTCTGTTATGAGACCAATGAACAGTTCTTTCTGGCCAATAGAATTTTAGATGTAAGGTCCAGCACCAGGGGCATAAAAGTACATGTTGCCCCATAGCAAAGCTATTAGGGAATCTTCTTCCTTGCTAGTTTTCACCCCAAAGGCACTGATAAAAAATCCTATGAATTTCCCCAGTGTATTAGAAAAATGCTATTGCTCTTTGCATACATTATTATATTGGCAGACATATCTGACACCCAATGCTACTAGATCCCATAGCAGTTGCTTTGATTATTGTTACTTGGATGACATCCAGATTTATAAAGTCATGATGGCAGCAGCATGCAAACAATGATTATTATTATTAGACAGGATTTATATAGTGCCAACAGTTTTCACAGCACTTTACAACGTCAGGGCAGACAGTACACTTACAAGAAAATTCAATACAGGAGGAATCAGAGGGCCCTGCTCATCAGAGCTTACAATCTAAGGGATGGTCAAGTGATACAAAAGGTAATAACTGTGGGGGATGAGCTGAGGAAAAAAATAAAAGTATAGTTGTTAGGTAACAATAAACATGTTTGAAATCTAAATGTTATAAATTGTTTCTCAAATA
The DNA here is from genome assembly GCA_018402905.1 of Glandirana rugosa. Taxonomy (NCBI): domain Eukaryota; kingdom Metazoa; phylum Chordata; class Amphibia; order Anura; family Ranidae; genus Glandirana; species Glandirana rugosa. Next base: position 83,091 of record BLSH010505727.1, read on the forward strand.
TATTTGCTTATATAAAATGATAACTTAAAGACAGCGTGTCCTATTCATTAAAGTAAATGAGAAGGGAACATTTTATATTATTCTGTGTGCTGTTTTGCCTTTTCTCACTCATACTGCCCAGGCCAGGGTTAATTCTTTTTTGATTTTCATGCAGAGTACAGCACAATTCCTTCTACAATTACAGGCTTAGACACCATCTTATGTTCTCTTGAAATAGAAGAGTAAGTGATACAGTGTTTATTGATCTCCTAGGGTCTTTGATATAGTTACTCACAGAATACAAATATACAGTATTCCCCATTTCGTTTTAAATCTACCAGCCTGAAGCACAAGCTTATAGGAAAAGTATGATATCATAATGTATTAGACTTAATTAAAAATAGAATTTACTGGGCCTTTTGGGGCCACTACTTTTGGATTGTCGGAAGATGCTCAATTCTTTTTTTTTTTTAAGAAATCGCTACACTGAACTTACTCCTGGTTACAAACATTAAAGTGGAACTTCACTCAATAAACATTAACTATTTTAATCCTTATGCTGCTAGCATTAGTTAATAGATTGTAAAGTAGATTATATTTACTTGTTTTAAACTTTTTTTGTTACGGTTCTTCAGTTGCTTTTTGGTCTCTGGCATAGGCAAAAATCATGTCATACATCTCAGCAGTATTCATGGGCATGTCTTTTCTTTTATCTGGAGGAGTTTCTTAGCTAAGCATGTCCCCCTGCCAACATGCCTGAGCTAAGGGCAGATGGATTCCAGCAAACAAATGCTACACAAATAATTTGCCCTTACTCAAGATGGCCATATCTGGCAATGCTGGGGGGGGGGGTTGACTTTTCAACGTCTGGCAATGCTGGGGGGGGGGGGGGGTTGACTTTTCAACTAAATAATGCATTGTGACATGAATGGATGGATGATTTTGTCTTGAATATTAAACATTATTTAAATCCAGTTTTCAGTTTGCGGTGCTCAGAGACAGTTTGGTTCTGATTTCAAGATACAATATATAGGTAAGAATACCAATAGTTACTTCTTTAACTACAGAGGTTGCAGCTGTACTTTTTTCCCTTCTGTATGGAGTGCAAGCATAACTATTATACCAAGAGTATACTTTTGATACTTACATTTTTTTCACATTCCCTTTTCATTGTCTATTATTTTCTGCTTGAATAGTTCATATTTACAGCTATCAGGTTTATTGATACATTTTATTTATACAGATAAAATGAAAAATCACACATTTTTCTTTTTCTCACTGCACCTATAGTATTTTTCAGCTATGGTTTATTTTTGCTTATGAGACACTAATTGAAGTCTTAAGAGCTTAATAAAAGGACATTCAGCTTAGATCCATATATATATATATATATATATATATATATATAGGCTCTATACAGGTTTTATTATGGCTCTGATTATAATGTGTATTGAAGTGCTGTTTAAAATATTGCCATGGATCAATGGTAATTATAATTTCTGATAAGCCCATTTCTGTGATGTTGTAAGCCCATAATGAGCAAGACCAGTTTATAGTTATGACCTTCAACCAGGCAATGAAAAGTCTCATTAATGTGATTTCAACATATTCGCATTTTGATGAATCAGCCTTGTTTGTGACCTTATGGACTTATTGTCATTGAAACTTTTTATAGTTAATGGATGATTCTGCACCTTGTGTTTGCAATTGTTGGGTACGGTGACTCAAATGTACCAATGTACCATGTGTTTGCACTCTTGACCTCCTGTTCAACTACACTGTTCCTGCATATGCAATTGGGGAAGGCCATTTCAACAAGAGTATTCACATTCATGCCATTCTTTGGCATCCTATTTTTTAATGTATCTGAGCACATACCGCCATAGGGACAGTTCTTACACTCTGCTGGAGTCACACTCACTGATACTTTGAGGATTTACATAAAGCTTTAGGAACAGTATCCGAAAATGTCATACTACTAAAAGTAGAAGGTAAACCTTTTCCTGATGAAGTGGCCACTAAAGAGCCAATAAACACATTGATGGGGTTTTCTGATCAATAAATGCCAACCGTCCTAAAGAGTGCACTTGGAAGCACCTTTTTATTTAACGGATGCCTCTGCTGACTGCACATTACTTCCATTTTGGTGCCTCATCCTTTTCACCATAGTAGAACTGTGGGAGAATTTGCTAAGGATTTTTAGAGAAGCTGACTGGATAATAATTGGGCCTGTCAAACCTAACTCTATTACACCTGAACCTGTTAGGCTGGGTTCACACTCCCACCGGCTCTCTATGGAGTTGGTTCCCATATCTCCACTTCGGCTCCGGTGAGAATTTGCACAGGAGCCCTGTGTGTCTTTTGGCCCATTTCAGGTCAGAATTCAGCCAAACATTCGGGCTGAAATCAGACCTGAAACAGTGAACCAGGACGCACTGGACCCCTGCTAGGAGCTGCATGCGAATATAGTGTGAACCTAGCCTTGATGGTATCTTGGTCACGGCAATTGTCACACAGGATTAGAGTAATCCTGAATATGTTTGAAGCTTACTATTACAATTCAAAATAAAAGCAACCATCCCATTTAAAATAATTTTCTGCATTAGAATTTACCACATTGACACTTTTTTTGTACAAACTAATAGTCTCTTGTTTGAGATCTGTACACAAAGGGGTTGATTTACTGAAGAGAAATAGGCTGTTCACTTTGGGTGAGTTTCACTTTGCAAAGAATACCCAAGTATGTGCAAGGAAAATAAAAAAATTGTTTTCCTTTACATGATTGGATGATAGAAGTCAGCAGAGCTTCAGCTCATTCAAAAAGCTCTGTGGACGCTTCCCTTGCAGTTCACCTTTAGTAAATCAACCCCAAAGTATCCTAAAGCTGTTTCACCCTCAACTTGAAGAATAACCTGTAGAATAACTTTTACCATCCCAATGCCTAGAGCTGAAGGAATGTTAATCTACATTTTACTTTGGATGTAGTGAAGGTTTCTAGTTCTGAAACCATACTGTCACTGACAACTCCAATTCCAAACTAAAGTTGGCCATCCTGCTGAACCGGCCAAGATTCGAACCATGCATGGGCAGGCTGAAAGTACCCAAGTTGATCGATCAATCAATCAACTTGGGTACAACCAGCCTTTTGGATTCCACATGCAATTATTGCAAGTGGCTGTCATAGCCGCTATCAACAATCACTGTGCTCTTCCGACGGGGACAGTCCCCCCCCCCCCCGCGCGGGTAGAGAATAATGAGAATAATGGTCTGGCGGAAGCAAACTTGCTCCGTCTATGGCCAGCCTAACAATGAGGAACCGCTCTGTCTGGTTTCAATCATGTAATCACAATGATAGCTAATCATAATGGTCATGCACTTGTGTGCAGACAAACTAACAATAAGCAAGGCATTGGCACTCCGCTGCAGTTGTTAATGTGAAAAAATAATTACATTGATGCAAAAGGGTTAGACAGCAAAAAGAAAAAAAAAAAAAAAAGGACAGTGAAAAATCAATAAACAAAACCATTTAACTATTAGAAGCCATGAGAATAGCTTTCCTTCACTAACCTGAGTAAACACCCAGGTATGTTTTTTTTCCCCACAAACACATATACCATAGAAAATGATATCGTTACAAACAGGGTCAAGTCCTAGGAAAAAAGATGATCAGAGAGTGTGTGGACATGCTACAGGAGACTGCAAACCTACTACAAGAGATGAGGGTGAGAGAGTAAGGAAAAAGAGACTGATAGTACAGAGCGATGAGGGGTGCAGTGCTCTATGAGGTGGGGGCAAGGTGTATAGTGAGGAGTGCAGTGTTCTATGAAGTGGGACGGGGTGCATAGTGAGCGGTGCAGGGTTCTATGAGGTGGGGGCAGGGTGAGTTGTGCAGGGTTCTATGGGGTGGGGGCAGGGTGAGTGGTGAAGGTTTATATGGTGTGAGGAAGGGTGAGGGGTGCAGGGTTCTATGGTGTCGGGGCAGGGTGAGGGGTGAAGTGTTATATGTGGTGATGCAGGGTGAGGGGTGAAGGGTTATATGAGGTGGGGCAGGGTGAGGGGTGCAGGGTTCTATGGGGTAGGGCAGGGTGAGGGGTGAAGGGTTA
>BLSH010505727.1:89914-109690 GCA_018402905.1 Glandirana rugosa
CCTTGCTGCAAGGACACGAAAAAAGTGTCGTCCTTGTTGCGAGGGCAATCGTGGACGTAGGGCCGACCCTCAGTCCTCACCCACTACCTCCCTGTCGTAAGTGACGGGAACGTGCAGAGGGGGTCAAGACGGACGACGGACCGACAGGTACTGACTGTACCTCGTCGTCGTCACGTCACGCGGTGTGCCGACCGATACAGTCACAGGGATCTACAGTTCACTCTGCTCGGCTGTGTGAGACAGCTCAGAGCTTTAGAGTCAGACAGCCCACGGCCATGAGAGATGCAGATCATGGGTGCAGTGGTGTCACCCGCATGTGGCCCACACCCCCCCTTGCAATGCCACCGATCTAGGGACACTGACATAGCCAGCCGTGTGGCGCACTGCACTGCTGCTGCTCCATGTCAGTCATGGACAGCCAGGCAGCAGGCAGAACTGGGGGAGACGTGCAAGGGCAGTGAATGCTGTCCCTCCATCACCCACTCCTGACTCCCAGCCGGGATGCAGGTGCTAACGGGAGCGTTGTTCCTGCTGTGAAAAAAGCACAGGAACGTCGTTCCCATTGCCGCAGGACTTGAGCCCTGGTTACAAAGCTAGCTTCAATCAACAAATAAAGAACAAAAACTACCAAACCAGATCCAGCATTAAATATTTAAAACATTACACATTACAATTTCCTCAAGCTTGTAACATCTTTCTTCTCATTCATTTAGTAACAAACTGCATACCTGAAGCCATTCTGCCCAGCTTTTCTATTTTCAAATTCAAATTAACTGCCAATATTTACTCCTCCACTGTCAGTGGATGTGGCAAAATCTACAGGGTGGGCCATTTATATGGATACACCTTAATAAAATGGGAATGGTTGGTGATATTAACTTCCTGTTTGTGGCACATTAGTATATGTGAGGGGGGGAACTTTTCAAGATGGGTGGTGACCATGGTGGCCATTTTGAAGTTGGCCATTTTGAATCCAACTTTTGTTTTTTCAATAGGAAGAGGGTCATGTGACACATCAAACTTATTGGGAATTTCACAAGAAAAACAATGGTGTGCTTGGTTTTAACGTAACCTTATTCTTTCATGAGTTATTTACAAGTTTCTGACCACTTATAAAATGTGTTCAATGTGCTGCCCATTGTGTTGGATTGTCAATGCAACCCTCTTCTTCCACTCTTCACACAGTGATAGCAACACCGCAGGAGAAATGTTAGCACAGGCTTCCAGTATCCGTAGTTTCAGGTGCATTCATTCTAATGGTACAATTGTTACTTTATCTAATAAATCCATTTCATGTTGAAAAGAAATGTATCTTTCTCTCAAATAAATTGGCCTGGCAACAATGTTGCACATTTGATAATCTATTTTGTTTTTAAGAATGCTACAATGTGAAATATCTTCATGTTTTGTAAATATTTTTTTTTCATCGGTCAATTTCACTTTGCTGCTGTCCATGTCACAAAAATATTTCCCCAAACTCACACAGATGTCTTTACAAACCACAAACAATACCATTGCTTATGGAAATTTAAAATTAGTCCCATTTTTTTTATTCTTTTCAAATGATCCTAATTTGAGCCCTAAAAATGGGATATGTGTACCAACATCAGAAATAAAAATGTCATTACCAAAAATCTGAGGATAACTTTAATATAATTATTTTTTTATTATATAATAATTTATTTTATAATAATTAATATATTCTATGCTCACGCAGCAAGAACCGCCAAAAATCACAGATTACATTTTAGAAGATTTACTCCTGACTAATGTAAGTCCTGTATATTCCTAGACATGCAGTATCGGTGTATTTATGTGTAGGAGGACTTGTTGTGTGTAAGCTCTGTGGTTTAAAAGGTAGCAGTTCTGTCTGTCTACCATTGCAGATGTCCTGGGTTTGATTCTCAAGCATGTCACTTCATGTAGAGATGTTGTTTGTCCTCTCTATATTGTTAAACATGACTCAGGGACTTACCTAAATTATGTCTAAAGGTAGTATTTATGTGTAGGAGGGTTCCACCACCATTGAAAATCTTGCCAGATATACTAGTTATGCTAGCTAGGCAATGGGGATGCCTACCTTTACATGCACATGAACATTAATGTGATCCCAGTCTTAGTCCGTAGGGTTCAATATTGAGTTGGCCCACCCTTTGCAGCTATAACAGCTTCAACTCTTCTGGGGAAGGCTGTCCATAAGGTTTAGGATTTTTGTCTATGGGAGTATTTGTCCATTCTTCCAGAAGTGCATTTGTGAAGTCAGGCACTGATGTTGGATGAGAAGGCCTGGCTCACAATCTTCACTCTAATTCAGGCAAAAGGTGTCCTATCTGGTTGAGGTCAGGACTCTGTGCAGGCCAGTCAAGTTCCTTCACCCCAAGCTCACTCATCCATGTCTTTATGGATCTTGCTTTGTGCACTGGTCCAAATCATTTGGTGGAGGGGGATTATGGTATGGGTTTGTTTTTCAGGGCTTGGGCTTGGCTCCTTAGTTCCAGTGAAGGGAACTCCTAAGGCATCAGCAAGACATTTTGGGCAATTTCATGCTCCCAACTTTGTGGGAACAGTTTGGGGATGGCCCCTTCCTGTTCCAACATGACTGTGTACTAGTGCACAAAGCAAAGGCCATAAAGACATGGATGAGGGAGGTTGGTATAGAGGAACTTGACTGGCCTGCACAGAGTCCTGACCTCAACCCGATAGAACACCTTTTGGCCAAATTAGAGCAGAGACTGCGAGACAAGCCTTCTCATCCAACATCAGTGCCTGACCTCACAAATGCACTTCTGGAAGAATGGTCAAACATTCCCATAGACACATTCCTAAACCTTATGGACAGCCTTCCCAGAAGAATTGAAGCTATTATAGCTGCAAATGGTGGCCCAACTCTATACTGAACCCTGGGCTGCCATTATAGTTCATGTGTGTGTAAAGGCACATTTCCCACTACTTAGGACAATCTATTGTATATTACTTGTGATACTGTGCATGGCTATGGACTTAGAGCTGGTTCACACCACAGCAATGGACAACACATTTGCTCACTGCTCAATAGTTAAATGGCTAGCAAAACCACCTGGCACCCAAAAGGTTGCTGGTTCACGTCCTGCATATGTTAATACTTGTGTTGAAGTTTATAATAAACCCCTGGACAAAGACAAGCTGGAATTTTATTTATCTCTTGTCCAAATAGTCTGTAATGTAAGCAAGTTATTTTGGGACTTTAAATTGGAAGCTGCAGCCAGGGAGTTGGACATTTCAAATTGTGGGGTTTACAATGCACAGATTCATCTGGTTAGAAAACCGTTGCTTCAATCAGTGTTTCTCAACTTAAGTCCTCAAGGCATCCCAACAGGTCATGCTTTCAGGATTTCCCTCAGATGAAACAGCTATGGTAATTACTAAGGCAGTGAAATTGATCAAATCACCTGTGAAAAATAATAGTAAGCCTGAAAACATGACCTGTTGGGGGTACTTGGGGACAGGGTTGATAACCACTGACTTAAGCCCTGTACACACGGGATGACGATCGCATACAACAGGTCGTACTAACGACCGTTGTATGTGATATCGATCGTCCGTATGCGCGATTTGAACAGTCGAACATACGACGGTCGTACAAGGGAGTTGTATGAGCAGACTAGAAAACTTGGTTGTACCAACAAGCTCTCATACGACCGTTGTATCATGTGTACAGAGCAGTTGGTACAACAAAGTTGTATCGTGCAAAACACGCATCCTCCAAAGTCAGGAATGGCCGGATGCTAATTACATGCACCTGAACGTTCTTCTGCGGCCGTACGATCGTGTAGTGCAGTCAGTATGCTACACACAACAGCCAATACTTATACTGATCCGAAGAACATAGCCAAGGGTTAACACAGCAAATAGTATTGGTATGGCAGCCTCTCAGGTGAAATAAATTAGAAAAGACAGATTGAAAGATACTGGTGGGCGTGTACTTCTATTGGGCGTGTGCCAGTGCTAGCCTATATAAGGTACTTCAGTAGGGGGTACTGGTTTGGCCTGATGAGAGGTCAGGTTTGGTGCTATGGTTTTTGTGGAAGAAGCAATGATATTTTGCTAATGACAAATGTTTTACTAAAGCTGTTTGTTTGCTGAAATGATTGTGCATTTTACCATGTTGTCTGATTGGGGTGTGTATTATTTGTCTTATACTCACCAATGTTCTTGGTTTAATCTGTGCCTTTTTAATGTTATGTTGTAATGCTTTGTTAGAATGACTGTTAATTATCTTTCTGTAATTTTGCAGCTAATAATGTCATGTGGGTGTTTAGTCATTTTATGAAATGTGTGGGTGGTTATGGACGGCGAAACTAAAATTGACCACTGTAAGGTTTAGTCCAATTTTAGATTGTAAGCGCTTATGAGTAGGGCCCTTCGAACCCAATTGCTAACTGTTTTGCTAAATGTGTATATACTGCAAATACTTTAATGCCAGTAAATATGTACATACTTGTGTTGGCGAAATAAAATGAAATTGATTTTGCTTGTTCTCATTTGTAACTTTTTAAATTCGTTTTGGGGAGTGGTGGTTTTGGTTTTGCTGGTTTTGCTGCGGTGTCCGAGATCGGATGTGATTTGCACTGCAGTGCAAATCACATGCGATCTGTGCTATGCAAATTTAGCCATACAGATAGTATGGCTGAATTTACATCGCACCCTGACCAAACTCGCACAGGACCTTTTTTTGTTCCGCAGCAGAATCAGATCACATGGGTGTTCACATCCATGCAATGCAATTCCTGTCCGAATTTGCAGTTTGCAGTGCGAACTGCAAACTGATTTGGGGGTGTCATTAGCTTTCTATTGACACACCTAGCAGTTTGTATACGGCAGTGTGAACTATCTAAGTCACGTGCGATGTGGGAATTTGCAGGGTTCCCGTATCGCACTAGCGTGAACCAGCACTGAGAAGTCATTGTCTCATTTATATTTGTATAGTCCTTACAGATATACATCAGGAGGAAGTGTAATGTGGCTGGAAACAGGAAGTGCTGTGTGCACATGGGCTGCAAGCAATTGTGTGGTGATGCCAAATAAATCCCCACCCACACCACATATAGCTCCCACATCCTCCCCTACATTGATCAAAAATGTAATTTCAACTTGCTTGCGGCTATAATGTATTGTTCCCCCCCCCCCAATCCATACCAAGCCCTTTGGCTCAGGGATGGATTTTAAGGGGAAGGTACATCATACCCATTCACCTAAAAAGTGTAAAAATGTATTTAAAAAAAAAAAAACTGAGACTTTTTTTGTCCCATCTTTTATGTTAAAGTGTCTCGAAATGTACATCCATGGTCAATAGGGATGGTCCCCCGGTTCGACTCAAAAGTATGTTCGAATCGAACATCGGGGGGGTTGCCGAATCCTGAACATTATGGGGTGCTGGTGGGAAATTTGAATGGCCCATAATGCAGTGAAATTGTGGGGGAATGCTGCCCGCTGATTGGCCAAAGCATCTACATGCGCTTTGGCCAATCACAGCATGCTCTGCTGTGAGAGCCATGATTGGCCAAAGGAAGGGTGCCTTTGGCCAATCATTGCTCAGCGGGTCTGAGTCCACTCCCACACTATATAAGGTCACTTACACAGAGGCCGAATATAGTGAAAACATTTGCAGAGATAGCAAAAGGTTAGGCAGAGGCATATATATGTACAGTATGGTATATATAATACACTGCATTCATTTATTTCAGGGACTTATATAGCCCTGTCGCTTTACATATATATTGTACATTCACATCAGTCCCTACCCTCAAGGAGCTTACAATCTATGGTCCCTAACTCACATTCATACATATATTAGGGCCAATTTAAACAGGATCTAATTTACCTACCTGCATGTCTTTGGAGTGTGGGAGGAAACCGGAGTACCTGGAGCAATCCCACACAGACATAGGGAGAGCATGCAAACTCCAGGCAGGTAGTGTTGTGGTTGGGATTTGAACCAGTGACCCATTTGCTCCCAGACAAAAGTGCTAACCACTACACCACTGTGTGGACTATATACAGTGCATGCACGCTCGGAAAAGGGTCTGGCATAGATTTTAAGAGGAACTCCACGCCAAAATTAAACAGAAATTTTGGGTAGGGGTCCCCCGCAAAGTCCGTACCAGGCCCTTCAGGTCTGGTATGGATTTTAAGGGGAACCCCATGCCAAATTTTGGGAAATGGCGTTGGGGTCCCCCCACAATGCAAACCAGACCCCAAAACACCCTCCCCATGTTGAGGGCATGTGGCCTGATGAGGTTCGGAGGGGGCGCACTCACTCATCCCCACCCCCCTGTCATGCCAGGGCTGCATGCTCGCATAAGGGTCTGGTTTGGGTTTTGGGGGGAGCCCAACACCATTTTTTATAAATTTGGTGTGGGGTTCCCCTTAAAATCCATACCAGACCCGAAGGGCCTGGTATGGACTGGGGGGGGGACCCCAACGCAATGCTTTTTCAGTGATCTTTATCTATATTGCAGGGAACCAGCAATACATTCCAGCCACGACCGATTTTGAATGACAATTTTTCCTTTACAAATGTCATTTTGCGGTGCCACTGTTCTAAACATCACAGAGATCCATACTAAGGGGACCCGTCAAGCACGATATTTAAGCACTTACCACCCGCCCACCGCAGCGTGATAGCGGCAATGTGGTTCGTTATCGCAAACCGCCCTCACCTGATGGCAGCTGCGATGACTAGCATTGTGAGCGCGCGCATGCTGCTGAAGGCACGCTCGTACACTCACTGTGTTCTGGGGGGGGGGGGGCAGGGAGCGGGTAGGGCAGACTCGATCACCACTGGCTACACGCGATGGCCCCTTTGCAGTGAAAGAACGGAGGTCCGTGTATGTAAACACGAATCTCCGTTCGGACAGAGGGGGAAGGGCGGTGATCAAAGGGTATATGGAAGCCGTGATCACTCCCCTCCCCCTGGCAGCCCAGCCCCTATACAGTTAGAACTCCCCATAGGGAACACAGTTAACCCTCTCCAGGTTAACCCCTTCACTGCCAATGGCATTTCTACAGTAAGCAGTGCATTTTTAGACCACTGATCGCTGTTTAAATGCCAATGGTCCAAACAAAATGTCTAAATGGTCCGACATGTCTGCCGCAATATTGCAGTGCCGCTAAAAATCGCAGATCTCCGCCATTACTAGTAAAAATTTTAAAAAAATACAACTCCAGAAATGAATTTGCATCATCCCTAAACGCAGCAACTTTTGCGCAAACAAAACAATAAACGCCGATTGCGATTTTTTTTTAACAAAGAAACGAAGAAGAATATAAATTGGCCAAAAACAAGTAAATAAAATGATTTTTATTTTTTTACAATTGGATTTGTATTTTAGCAAAAATTAAGAAAAACTAGTTATTTTGAAAAATTGTTGCTCATTTTTTATTAAGAGCGGCGATCAGAAATGACAAAGGAGATTAAATATCACCAAAAGAAAGCTCTATTTGTGGGTAAAAAAGGACGCAAATTTGGTTTGGGTACAACGTCGCACGACCGCGTAATTGTCAGTTAAAGCAACGCAGTGCCAAATCACAAAAAGTGCTCAGGTCCTAAAGCGTGAATTCCTTCCGGGGCTGAAGTGGTTAAAGGAATATTTTTTTTTGTCACTTTAAGGCTGGGTTCACACTATCCGACAAAAAAACGGTCCAACTTTGATCCTACTTTGCTGTGCGATTTACGGTTCTACATAGGGCCAAAGTCGAACCTTTTTTTGTGAACAGGGATCCGACAATACCATGCGACTTATGCTCTGGGGATCTTGAAGGGGAACTCCACACCCATTTTTTTTTTTAAAAATGGCATGGGTCCCCCTCCAGGAGCATACCAGGCCTTTTGGTCTGGTACGGATTTTAAGGGGAACCCCCACGGCAAAAAAAAGGCTTGGTGTCCCCCCCGAAATCCATAACAGACCCTTATCCGAGCACGCAGCCTGGCAGGCCAGGAAAGGGGGTTTGGACGAGCGAGCACCCCCCTCCTGGACCATACCAGGACGCATGCCCTCAACATGGGGAGTATGAGTGCTTTGGGGCAGGGGGGGCTCTGCACCCCCCCACCCCAAAGCACCTTGTCCCCATGTTGATGAGGACAAGGGCCTCTCCGCGACAACCCTTGCCGGCGGTTGTCAGGGTCTGCGGGCGGGGACTTAACAGTATGGGGTACATCGTACCCCGACCCATTTACCTGGAAAGAAAGTGTACAAAAAAAAACACACTACACAGGTGTTTAAAATATTTTATTAAATCAGCTCCGGCATCTTCTCCCCTCTCTTATCCCTCTCCGGTGTCTTCGGCTCTTTTGCGGGGGTCTTCTATCTTCAACATGCGTGATCAAACACCCGAACCCAAACTTTTTTTTTCAATTGTCCGGGTTCAGGTCCAGGTCACGGACACCCCAAAGTTTGGTATGGACCCGAACTTTACAGTTCGGGTTCGCTCAACTCTAGTCACTACGTTCGGCTTTGTTGGCCGATTACTTGACTCATGTCAATATGCTAGACAAAACCACCAACAGCCAATTTGGACAAAAGTTGGACGTTCGGTTGGCCATCAATCTGCATGTGTGTGTAAGACTTTTAGTTGCATCTGAGAGAATATTGATCTAGCTTCTATATTATCCGGGGGTAATTTTCTCTAGATTTTGTGCCTTTTTCCTAAAATGTTTAAAAAATAATTGAGAAGTTATTAATATAATATTTTTTACACTTTCTTTACTTGTGCCATCAAATTTCTTTTACCATTAATTTGAATTTGTTTCAACAGCAGAGATTTGTTTCACAAGTAGCCCTTGGGGATATGTTTTCAAGGCATACCAGTCTAACAGAGAAACCGTAGAGTTATTCCACTTGTATAACTCGTTAAGGTCATAATGAATACGAAAGGGCTCCAGAAACAATCTTACCAATTAAGAAATTTAGAAAGAAATGTTATAACTTCCCTAGGATATGATAGGGAAATATAAATATTACCAATTATACACTTAGTACCAAACCAAAGTTAACCATATATAAATACATATCTACCCTTAGAATCTATATAAATACATATCTACTCTTAGAATCTGCTTGTTTCTGAATGCAAATGAACTCTACCAGCCTATGTATTACTATAATAACACCACTTGAACATGAGGAATAAAAGAATGTAACAAGAGTGTAATTAATCCTTTCTAAACACTTTATTGTATCTGGCATAATATGTGTCTTCCAAAAAGATCATTGCATGCTGGTATTGTTTTACTAATCGAATTCCACATAACTATCCTCAAAAATACAAAATTGATTATAGTATAACATAACATACCTTCCACGCTTCAAAGCACACAATACATATAAATTATAGTGTGAAAATGCATAATTCTCCATTAAGAATGAGACATTCTCAAACCCAGTGTTAAAAAGCACAGGAAAGGACAAACAAGAATATCTACAATTCAAATCAAACAATATTTATAATTAATAATTTGAAGTTAATATAATTCCCCATTGACACTTGTAGATGCTCCAACTTGGTATTAAAAGGACCAGAAGGAGAAAAAAAAACACAAGCTCTTAAATCTTCTTCAGGGACATGAGGTAGAAAAATAAGCCCTAATAGCCCTGCTGAGTAGCAGCTAATCTCAACCTATCTCTACCTATCCCAATACCCCTGATTCACTAAAAAATAAAAAGAACTAATGTCTTTTAGACACATCAAATGCAATATTCTCCCAGCCAATGTTATCAGAAGTAGTTTTAATTACTATATAGTGGAAAATTATTATAGACTGTGTTATCTAAAATGTTTTTCATTTCTGCTAATCAAAGAAGCTGCATCTACTGATGTATCAAAAATGTTTTTTTTTGCACCTCTGCAGAAAAAACCCAGATATAATTATATCTTTGCACCATTTATTGTAATATCCTCAAGACAGCGTACTTTCTTCAGAATGTTAACCCTGTCCTGATAATTAAAGGGTAATTCCACTTTCGTGGGGAAAAAAAAATAGCAAATAAAGAAAAAAAATATATAATGGGGGGGGGAGGGTGGGACTTTAACTGAAGCACAAAAGGTAATCAGGGTAATGATTTTATTGAAAAAGATCAATAAATAAACAATAGTAATATATAGTAAAATTCATCGAATGAGTACATTGTAAACAATTCATATGCATATATATACACACATTGGGCATCTAGCCTCTCAATTTCAATTAATACATATGAAATAATGACAAGTATATGATTCATAGAGAAAAGAAAATTGTACATTGCATGATAAATTTTGGCACGGCATTTGACAGCTCTATGTGTTTCGTGGAAGTTAAAACCCACTCTTCAGGAGCATGCATGTGACTAATAACTGTAAATAATAAAAAAAATAATAATAATATAAAGGTAGTATCACCATTTCACAAGTTTGGAGATTAAGAAGTAAAATTGGAAATTGTTTTTGGCCAACCTACCTACAACCATGGCCGCACAATGGTGCGTAACACTGAAGACCTGGTACACCCACAGGGGTATCTCGCCCAGGAGCCTAAGTGAGGGGGGGCAACCCGTCAGCCTCAACAAGGACCACATCCAAGGGACCATCATCCAAAGAAAGTGTAGCTATGTGTGACCAGGGAAGCCGGTCCGAATTGGGGGGCTTCTGCAATAAAATGTGAGTGAATCCTACAGTCACATCCTACGCATCGGAGTCTATGCGCCCTTCACCTACACCTCTGGTGTGATACAGATCTAGCGATCATGCGGGAGATATACACAGTGGTGCTATTGGCGGCCTGAATTGGGGGGCTTCTGCAATAAAACATTGTGAGTGAATGAAGGGTATCATAAGAAGAAAGAGAATGTAGAGTGAAAGAAGACCCGAATGGTGCTCAAAAGGAAAGCCAAACCACCAAATAGACAGAAAGATACTGCGTGCAGTGTCAAGAATGATAAAAACTATACCTGCAATTGAGATGAGAGGCTGGGTTGTGGAGGAAATGTGTTCTGAAGCAAACGTGAGTTGGGACAGCTAACAGTGTGTGTGGAGATGGAACTTATAGGGCTTGACCCCACCACCCCAACCAACGTCACGCCAAGCAAGTGTAGTAGGAGAGAGGCATCAACGATCGGGTGGAGAACCGCCCGCCATTGGTGCCACTGTGTATATCTCCCGCATGGCTGCTAGATGTCTATCACACCGGAGGTGTACGTGAAGGGGTGCAACAAAAGTGGAATTATGCTTTAATTGCTCTTTCCCAGATGGATTGGGGCAGGTCAGAACATAGTCATCTCTTTGTACTGCAAACACAGAGTAAAATGTTTCTTTCCCAAACATTGAGAGAAATAATTTCTTGACAAACACTGTTATGTTACCCCTTCATTTTATGCATTTCTTATTTCAATGCCATTGATTGTCTGTTTTATCAGCATTAGCAATTGCCTTCTGATTAACACACTGGATATCTTGTTTTAGGGGTTGAACCACAACTCTCTAACAATTAGGGGCCCTGGGCAGGAAACCTAAGTATTTAGCACCAGAAATATTGCTGCTGCTAAATGTTTCAGTTCCTGCTGCAGCTGGAGGTTCGGCTCAGCTGAAGATCCATTCTTTCTATCATTCGCTGAAACTCCCAAACAGTGAACAAAACTGCAGCTTATAAACATTGTACACAGCTCAGAAATCTCATATTATCTCCCGCTATGGTCAAATGTTGTTAGCCTATGGTGTTAAAGCGGATCTTCACTGCATCTGAGTACCACAAACCAAAAACATTTAATTTATTTTTAATATTCAAAGCAAACTTCCCCATCCATCCATGTTATCATCGAAAGTGAAAGTAAAAGAAAACCCCAAAATGTGGGTTTTCCCTAGAGCAGTAATAGAAGGGAAATCTTCCAATGAGGACACTACTTCTGATGATCCCGAGGACAACCAGGAATTCCCTCATATTGGAGGGATTTCCTCTCACTTCCTGTTTGGCTAAGAAACAAGAAGTAAAAGGAAATATCACCAATGGGAAACAGATGGGAAAAAAATGGACAGGGGTCCGTGACCTGGACCCGAACCCGGACAATTGAAAAAAAACTGAAAATTGCATCACACTTACCATAATTTTCTTTTCCTGGTGCCTATCCATGGCAGCATGCCTGCGACAAGCTCTGCCTTGGCTCCTCCCTCAGGACTATTGAATATATAAAAGAAAAGGGCTAGTGCCCTCCCAGCATTTTACGTTATATAGCATACAGAGGGTGGGATTGTATGCTGCCATGGATAGGCACCAGGAAAAGAAAATTACAGTAAGTATGATACAATTTTCTGTTTTCCTGGTGCCCCCATGGCAGCATACCTGTGACAAAATAACTAGCTGAAATGGGTGGGATGATACATAGAAAAATATTTATTTGAGAAGATGATTTGACCTAGGCAAATGCTGGCCTGGTTAGCCTGTGTGCCAGTTTCTACAGATGAGAAAGCTGCCATGTCTACTCCGTAACATCTCATAAGCGCATGTTGAGATGATCATGATGCTACCCTTTAGATTGCTTTGATGCATACGCCTGCTGTGATTGACCAAGAAGCAGAAAACAAGTGGGTGGCATACAGCCAATTTAAGAGGGGTTCTAGGCCTCTAGATTTGTACACCTTCTTAAACAATTTGATTATCCATGGAACTATTATACTGGAGCAGGGATCTGCACTCTATCCCCAGATGTCGCAGAACCACATGTCCCATGAGGTATTTGTAGAGCTCTGATATCCACAGACATGACTAAGCATGATGGATAAGGTCTCCACTTGCAATGATGCTTCTCTGCATGTATTACAAATAAGTTTGATGAAAAGTTGTGGCTTGAAAACAGTGTCTTAGTTTAAAAGTAATATTGTACTTCCGGTTCCGGTGTCATATGTGAGGAGATGTGGGCAGCTCCAGGGCACACCGCTAACAAATCCAGCTTTTACACTGCCCATGCAAGCCGCCCGATCACACAGCAGACACTTCTGCTCACCGGAGACCATTAGACATAGACCGGTTCCTCGTACACAGCCCTCCGACAGTGGACTCAGGTACGCAGCCTGACCCCTTTTCCCAGCCAGCGCATGAAGCCAATATGGCAGCTGTCATTTATGCGCCCAGCACGCTAGACTCTGTGGGGCAGAGACGGCTCCTCACCCTCAGCAATGAGGATCAATATGCAGGGCTGACACAAGCTGTCACTGCCCTACTGACACCCACAATCACAGCGGTAGTGGACAGGGTTATTGCTGCAGGGCTAGCACAACTCAGAAAAGAACTGGGAGAACAATCTACACGCCTCACAGAATTAGAGAGCCGGGTCTCAGACATAGAAGACGAGCTCCAGGTTTCCCACACCTTTGAACAACTGTTAGGAAAAACAGCCTGTTCCAGACGTTTGGCGCGCCTATGCGTGTTCGCTAAGGCCATGCATAGACTACCGGGAACTCAACCCTATTACCATTAAAAACCAGTATCCCCTGCCCTTGGTCCCAGAGTTGTTCCAGAGGTTGGGAGCGGCAACCATCTTTACTAAACTTGACCTGAGGGGAGCGTACAATCTCATCCGCATCAGAGAAGGAGAGGAGTGGAAGACTCCATTCCGCACCTGCTTTGGTCATTATGAATATTTAGTCATGCCCTTTGGACTATGCGACGCTCCTGTGACTTTGCAACATTTTGTAAACTATGTGTTCCAGGACTTCCTCAACCTCTTTGTTATCATTTATTTGCATGATATCTTAATCTTCTCCTATTTCCTTGAGGAGCACCACATACATGTCGCCAAAGTCTTGGGTCGGCTCCAGCAACACGGCTTGTATGCCAAAGCAGAAAAGTGTGCTTTTGAGCAGCCTAGCATCCACTTTCTTGGACTGATTATCTCCATCACAGGCATCCATATGGATCCTCAAAAGGTATCCACTATCCTGGACTGGCCGGCACAGACAGACAGAAAAGGGGTCCAACGGTTCATGGGCTTCACAAACGTCTATAGAAAGTTCATTCAGGGCTTCTCAGCCATCGTTGAACCAATTACCCAGCTGACCAAACAGAACATCTGGTTCCGTTGGTCCCCCAAAGCCCAAGCCGCCTTCCAGAAACACAAGTCTCTGTTCACCTCCGCACCCATTCTGAAACACCCGGACCCGGCTCTTCCATATGTCCTAGAAGTGGATGTCTCTGAAACTGCAGTAGGAGCCATCCTCTCCCAGCGTCAAGGCACCAAGGCCTTGCTCCACACAGTAGCCTTCTTTTCCCACAAACTGTCTGCACCAGAGAGGAACTACGACGTGGGGGACAGGGAGCTACTGGCCATCAAGTCGGCTCTAGAGGAATGGCGGTACCTACTTGAGGGGTCACACACCCCATTCTCATTTACACGGACCACAAAAACCTGGAGTACCTAAGAACAGCCAAGAGACTGAGACCCCAACAGGCACCCTGGGCATTCTTTTTCTCCAGGTTCCAGTTCCATCTGATCTACCGGCCCGGGATCAAACAATGTAAAACCTAATGCTCTGTCCTGCATGTTCTCTGAGTCAGGAGACACCACTCCCCCTGATACCATACTCTCGGCTAGGAACTTCCTGCTTACCCACGAGGATGTGCTGTCCCAAATACGGTGAGACTTGGCAGGATCCTCTAACCCCGGTGATGCCAGGCTAACTGCAAAAATTGGTCTGTGGTGGTTGGGTCACAAGGTGTTTGTCTGGGCAAGCCTGCGCCTCAGGATCCTAGGTCTCTGCCACAACCACAAATTGGCCGGACATTTCGGGTCTCGGAAGATGGCTGAACTGCTCTCCTGGTCCTTCTGGTGGCCAAGCACTATGGAAGACTGCAAGAGATATGTCAGCGCTTGTCCCATTTGTTCCCGGAATAAGATAGATAAGGCCAAAGCCTGGGGCCTCCTGATCCCACTCCTGGTACCTGAGCTCCCATGGTCGCAACTGACCATGGACTTCATTGTGGAACTGCCCCATCTGAAGGATACTGCACCATCTTTGTGGTCGTTGACCGCATGACAAAGATGGTGCACTGCTTACCCATGAAGGGTACCCCCACAGCTAACATCTTTGTCATAGAAATAGTCCAGCTTCATGGAGTGCCCAGCAATATTGTGTCCGATTGGGGGGTCCAGTTTACCTCCAGATTCTGGAAGGCCCAGTGTGCAGCATTGGAGATCAAGCTCTCATTCTCATCCGCTACCACCCCCAGACCAACGGTCAGACAGAGAGAACGAATCAGACTCTAGAACAGTACCTGCGTTGCTTTTTTCGTTCTCTCAATACGACTGGGTTGCACTGTTACCACTGGCCGAGTTTGCTTACAACAGTTCCACCCACTCGGCAACCAAGCAGTCCCCATTCTGGGCTAACTATGGATTCCATCCCACGTTCCTCCCTGACCTGAATACCGAAAGCCCAGTTACCACGGCATAGGATGTCACTAGTTTCCTACAAGCCAACAATAAACTCCTGCAGGATACCCTGTCTAAAACCCAGGAACAGAACAAGGAGGCCTTTGACAAGAGTAGGCGGGAGGAGTTAGAGCTCCAACCGGGTGACTGCATCTGGTTGCCCACCAGAAACCTCAAGCTTGCTTGCCCTTCGAAGAAGCTGGGTCGCAGATTCATGGGGCCATTCCCAATCAGGAGGAAGATCAACAGGGTGGCGTTTGAATTGGATCTTCCCCCTTCCCTATGGATCCACCCGGTCTAACATGCTTCATTGCTGAAGCCTGCTATCCCAGACCCCTTCCCAGGATGGAAGACAGGTCCGCCGGACCCGGTCCTGGTAAACGGAGAGGAGGCATTTGAGGTGAAAGCCATTTTGGACAGTCGGAGGAGGGATGGGTCCACCCAGTACTTGATAAAATGGAAAGGGTATGGACCCGAAGAGAATTCCTGGGAGCCAGAAGAAAACATTCACGCACCAGGATTAATCCAAGCCTTCAGGAAAAACCGCCTGGAAGTTGGCACCCAGCAAGGCACCCAGAGGCTGCCCCTTAGGGGCAATGTTAGGAAAAACAGCCAGTTCCGGATGTTTGGCGCGCCTATGAGCGCCGTTGAAGCCAAATAAGCCTATTTAAGTGGACTACACCCTGCAGCCAGTGCTGTCCGTTCTACAGCATATGGGTACCTGCGAGCCCCAGCTCTGTTCCTGTTTCCTGTGTTGCTACCTGCTTTCTGATCCGACCCGGCTTGGAAACATGGAGGGAGCATGGACACCATCGGCAGGCGGCGACATGGAGGAGGCATGGACACCATCGGCAGGTGGCAACATGGAGGGGGCATGGACACCATCGGCAGGCAGCAATATGGAGTAGGCATGGACACCATCGGCAGGCGGCAACATGTAGGAGGCATGGACACCATCGGCAGGCGGCAACATGGAGGAGGTATGGGCACCATCGGCAGGCGGCAATATGGAGGAGTCATGGACACCATCGGCAGGCGGCAACATGGAGGAAGCATGGACACCTACAACAGGTGGCAACATGGAGGAAACATGGACACCATCGACAGGCAGCAACATGGAGGAAGCATGGACACCATTGGCAGGCGGTAACATGGAGGAGGCTTGGAAACCATTGGCAGGCGGTAACACAGAGGAGGACTGGATCTCATCAGTAGCAGTCATCGGCATGGAGGAGGACTCGATATCATCAGCAGGCAAAAAGTTCTGTTTCTTTTTGAGCTTAGATACTGGAGTCATACAGATAACTGCATTGTGCTGACTAGAGTGTACTGCTGATGGAAAAAGAGTAACAGTATTGAGGAGAGTAGAAGGAAGAGTAGCAGAAGTACAGCAAGAGGCCTGAGATGTTGCTATGGGTAATAGTACTGCAGAGGGAGCCTCCAATAGATTGCATGCAGAGGAAGTGTGGTTACTGGTGGCAAAGTACCGATCTACAGAAGGTAAGGAACACTCAGTAGCAGCTGGGATTATGATCTCTGACCAAGCTTGTAGCAGAGGGTGAACTAAATTAAGTTTGTCTCTCCCTTGCTCACATTGCTCAATTAAGGAGTGCACAGCAGCAATACAATCCAATATTACTTGATGTGAATAGGCTGAATACTGCTGATAAAAGGAACCTGTACAATGTTTCAGCAACCAACCCAAAAATCCAGCCTGGTACAAAGTAAATGGAGGAGTGAACACACTATGGCCCTGAGAAGTGAACTGAAATAGTAGCTTAGAACAGACTTGAATCAAGGGTTTTACTTTGCTAAGGGAGAATCTGCCCTCCACGGCTAAGGCATGTGCTGTTAAAATGCTTCCCAATAGCTCCTCCTCAGTGAGATCCTCCCAAAGCAAAAATCTTGGTCTTCTGCTGCAAGCTGCACATGACAAATCACCTTTGCTCTAAGCATTCTGACAAAGCAAAAGCAAAAAACTCGAAGCAACTGGCTCTCAGTTCCCAAGTGTAGCTGATCTGGTCGTTAGTGGGCGTCACTATTATGTCAGGATTCAGCAGCTTGGCAGACCAGACACGTAGCTACACCAGGAAACTGAGACCAAACAAGTATATAACTTAAAAATGTGAGATTTATTAACAGTGCATAGTAATAAGCAAACACAGCAAACAGTGAACATAAACAAACCCCAGCAAACAAAAACCAAAACCTGACAAAAATACTAACACCTACACTGCAGACTAAAGCTAGCTCTGGACAAGGGTACAGGGTACACAGGGAATCAAAGTGGATACAAGGCAGGGAGACAGCATAAGGCATGGGACAAAAGCAAGGCGGAGAGAAACAGGCAAAAGCAGGATCTCTAGCAGCAGAGAGGCAAACTCAATAGTGATGCGCCAAGGGAAGAGGGAAGTGGCCTTAAATACTCTAGCCACTTTCCAGCTGAACCCGGGTGTGGCTGACTCCCACAGCCTGCTGACTCTTGGGAGGCCCCTGCTGGTGGACACTGGAACTACTCAGCCTCTGACTGCTACAGAACACCTGCTGGTGGACACCAGCCCATGGACCCCTGAGCTACAGCGCCACCCGCTGGAGGGACTATTCCTGACAATATGGGTGGTGAGTGGTCTGTATTGTATAGGCACATTATGTATACCCAAATTAAGCTTCGCCCTGCTAGGAGAGGGTTGTGTGATGATGCCTGTTATTGTTGTGACTAGGGAGAAAACTTGTTTCCAAAAGCTTTGGAGAGCTTTACATCCCCATAATATATGTAATATATCCCCTTACCCCCCACGTTTTCTCCAATAATCTTGAATCTGAAGGATAGATGTAGGTAAGTCTCACCGGAGTTAAATAGCTCCTATAGTGTATCTTCAATCAATTCTCCCAATGATTTATGCAGTGGGAGTATTTATAGTGAAATTGAATAGCATTTTGCCATTCTTGTTGTGTGAAAGAAGAGCCAAGCTCCTTTTCCCACTTAAGCATGCTATGGAGAATGTTCCTTTATATTGTAGTGTGTTATAAAACCATGCTAGACCTTTTGGTCTATCAAAGCTTCCTGACATACATTTCCATGACTCACTGTGTAGTTTATAGTTTAGATTTGGGTGGCTCTTGTGCAAATGATAAATTTAAAAAGCCTGCTGTTGGGGTTGTTTTGATAAAAGTTCAAGATATTATCCTGCAGCCAAGGCAATACTCTTAGGTTTGGTATTAGATATTCATAGATATTTATAGAGCTATATCATTGCAGGTTGTCAATGTTTCAGCAAGGACAATGGAATGTAGCTTCCCCCATGCTGTCCTAGTGGCATTTATGGAAGGGAAGACCTTGCAGTAGGTTTTAATAGGTGTCAAATGTGAGAGCAGCAAATATGGGAGATGTCTGTTGCCCACTATAGAGTGTTCAATATTGATCCATAATTTATCAGAATGAGGCTTAGCTTGGTCCAGGATAGCCGCATAATGGTAATGTCTGAGGTTAGGAAAATTCACGCCACCTCTGGACTTGTGTTTAAGTAAGACAGGGAATGAGAGTCTAGACATTTTTGTCCCCCATAGGAATTTCCTGAAGAACTTCTCACCGTTCTAAAAAACTGTTCAGGAATATTGATCGGGATAGTTCTGAAATAATATATAATCTTAGGTAAAAGTATCATCTTCAGGACTGCAACTTTGCCCATCCATGATAATTCATGATTTTCAATATGTTGTAGGTCCTTTCTTATTGTGTCCAGCAAACTAGGGAAATTAGATTTGTATGTTTTGGAAGCTGGAGATGATAGTGTGATTCCTAGGTAAGATATGTTGTGTGTTGCCCACTGAAAAGGATAAGTCAGTTTAAGTTGGGCAATCTGACCTTTGGGTACGCCTATTGGCATAATTACTGATTTATTGACATTTAATTTATAGTAGGATGTGTATCCAAATTCCTCTAATAAGGTCTGGACTGCCTCCAATCATGTAGCCGGATTGGTTAGGGTTCGAACCACATCATCGGCGAATAGCCCTATTTTGTGGGAGAGCCCCCCACATTCACCCCTGTTATTTTGTCACAGGACCTAATGGTCTCTGCCAGGGGCTCTATCAATAGAGAAAATATCAACGGAGATAAAGGGCAGCCCTGGCGGGTGCCATTAGATATGGAGAATTTTTCTGACAATACATTTGACGTATATACCCTGGCTGCAGGGCCGGCCCTACCATGGGACCGAGTGGGACCATGGGTCCCAGGCGGCAGTTCAAGAGGAGCGGCACTTTGCCGCCCCGCTCCTCTCCCCTTTATTTTACTATGGGGAAGGGGCGGGTTGCCGCTTATCACACTGCGGGCGGGCGG
>BLSH010505727.1:151938-174486 GCA_018402905.1 Glandirana rugosa
TCTCTAATTTCTGCTATCTGTCCTCAGAGCAACAGCACAGACAGCAGTAGTAAAGTAATCTATCTCAGGATGCAGGATCAGGTCTTAAAATGGCTAAAATCTGTCCCTCACGCCGTCAGCTACCTTTCCCTATACTAACCCAAGGAGCATGTGACTGCAGCACTGTGACTCCAGCTTATAAAGAGGCTGGGTCACATGATGCACCGGCCAATCACAGCCATGCCATTAGTAGGCATGGCTGTGATGGCTTCTAAGGGCAAACCAGTGAAACGCTTGTTGATTGGCTGCCCTGCAGCTTCTCAACACGTGGAGTAAAATAGCAGAACCCCGGACCGAACCCGAACGATTTTTGAAATGTCCGGGTCCGGGTCCGTGCCACGGACACCCTAAAGTTCGGTACGGACCCGAACGTTACAGTCCGGGTTCGCTCAACACTACTCATATAGTTTCAGTTAGGGATGGGCCGAACACCCCCCAGTTCGGTTCGCACCAGAACATGCGAACAGGCAAAAATTTTTTCGAACATTCGAACACCATTAAAGTCTATGGGACCCGAACATGAAAAATCAAAAGTGCTTATTTTAAAGACTTATATACTAGTTATTGCCCTAAAAAGTGTATGTCGACCTGGGTCCTGCCCTAGGGGACATGTATCAATGCAAGAAAAATGTTTTTAAATTAATAGTTTTTTCAGGAACAGTGATTTTAATAATGCTTAAAGTGAAACAATAAAAATGAAATCTTCCTTTAAATAATGTGCCTGGAGGGTCCCCTTAGTCTGCCTGTAAAATGGCGCACTTCTGTGATGTTTAGAACAGTGGCGCCACAAAATTACATTTGTAAAGTAAAAAATGTAATTTAAAACCACTTGCGGTTGTATTGTATTGTCAGCACCCGGCAATATATATCATACATCACTAAAGAAATATGCGTAGGGTAACCCCCAGTCCATACAAGGCCCTTCGGGTCTGGTATGGATTTTAAGGGGAACCCCATCCCAAAATTTAAAAAAAAAATTGACGTGGGGTCCCCCCTAAAATCCAGACCAGACTCTTATCCGAGCATGCAACCTGGCTGGCCAGGATAGGGGGGGATGAGCGAGCACCCGCCTCCTGAGTTGGGGAGTATGGGTGCTCTGCGCCCCCCACCCTAAAGCACCTTGTCCATATGTTGATGGGGACAAAAGCCTCTTCCCCACAACCCTGGGCTGTGGTTGTGGGGGTCTGCGGGCAGGGGGCTTATCAGTATGTGGAAGCCCCCTTTAATAAGGGGGCCCCAGACCCCCCTATGTGAATTAGTATCAGGTATCGGGTATCGTACCCTTACTGATTCACCAAAAAGTGTCAAAAAAGAAAAATCCACAGGAGACAATTAGGGACAAGTCCTTTATTAAAAAAGAAAAAAAAAATAGTGTCCCCCATTGTAATCCTTTGTCAACCAGGATGCGCAACGGACCCGAAAAAATAATTTTAAAAAAGCCACAACCGCTCCTCCTCCATAGGAGGGTTCCTGGCAACTGACTGCTTTTTGCTTTGACAGTTTACTTATATGGCAGGGTGGGGCCACCCGGTGATGTAAGTGCGTGACCCGCCCCATCTGACATCACATGACATCAGAAGGGACAGAGTCACCCGCTTAAAACACAGGGTGACCCCGCCCTGCCATATTAATACATTGTCAGAGCAAAAAGCGCGCAGACAGAGGGAGCCCTCCCAATGGGGAGGAGTTGTGCGTGCAATGCATTATGGGGTGCTCCGTGGCGGCGAAGTCACAGTGAACGCCCAATAATGTTCTAAATTTGACAAATGGGTGAACGCCCGATGTTTGAGTCGAACTTACGTTTGACTCGAGCTGCGAGCCCATCCCTATTTTCAGTGTAGTGTAGTGAGACCGTGCCACTAATCTTTACCTTAGTGTATAGCTAGAGTAGGGACAGTTCAGATAGCATCATTGTAGTGATGGTTGAACACCGTCTATTTGATTGCATTACTGCAAGTTTAATGGCGTTTACTTCTGTGTGCGTTATGCCACTTTAACGCCATATAGTTCTGTGTGCGTTACTGCCAGTTTAACACCATATAGTTTTGTATGCATTACTGCCAGTTTAATGCCATATAGTTCTGTGAGCGTTACTGACAGTTTAATGCCATATAATTTTGCGTGCATTACGGACAGTTTAACACCATATAGTTTTGTGCGTTACTGCAAGTTTAATGTAATTTACTTCTGTGTGCGTTACTGCCAGTTTAAAGCCATATAGTTCTGTGTGCGTTACTGCCAGTTTAACGCCATATAGTTCTGTGCGTTACTGCAAGTTTAACGCCATTTACTTCTGTGTGCATTACTGCAGTGTAACGCCATATAGTTCTGTGCGTCACTGAACGTTTGACGCATTGTATTGCGTTATATTATAGTGTATCCGTGGAGTGTGTATGTGTAGTGTGAGTACTCAAATGAAAGTGCACCAAACACCACTTTACATTAATTAAAATGCATCTAAGTACAGATTTCCACTTCTTCTTTACAGTTGCTAATAAGCACCGCCCCCTCCCTCCCAATAATGTCTGAGAGGACAACAAGGAGAGGCAGATGTTCCCTTGGCACTGTAAGGGGGCCAGCAACAAATGTGTCCACAGGCAAAGGTGGACGTAGTGGTCAGTCCTCAAGCAGGGCATCATTTCCTCTGTTTAGTGAGTTTGCCGTGCTATCCAGCCACAGCATGCAGAGGAGGGGGTGGACTGGCTTACTAAACCTTCCTCATCCTCCTCATCCTCTGTCACACAAGCAGAGACAAGTGCGCAGTCCCCTGCAGTTGCCAGAGTGGATAAACCAGCCTCCTTGTCCACATCTATTCCTGCCATAGCCCCAACATCAGCCATGGAGGAGTCAGCTGAGTTATTTGACCACAGCATCAGCCACTTTCTCCTTGATGATGATCCGCCATTACTGGATTCAGATGTTGGTTCATGGGACACCTATAACCATTGTATGCCCAATTACTTGCATATAAGCCTTCAAAATGGACACTTTTGATTTTTGACTATAATGTGGTTCATTATTTGGGTCCGAACTTTCTCAATGTTCGAAAGTTCAGCCCATCCCTATTGCAGAACACTTGAAGCACAAGTTCTAGCTGACACATTTCCAATTTGTAGCATATTTGCACGGCAAGTCTCTAGCAAGAGCAAAGTTACAGTGGTGAGTCTACAGCAAGAGATCTGCAAGTCTGCAGCATGAAAATTCAGACACAGTGACTCCTGCGATGGGATGACTATTGCACAACATAACTGAACCAGAACTTGCAGCAGACCTGCATAATGTTTGCAAAGAAAGTTGATCTGGAGTCCTGCAATTAAAAACAATATTAAGAGTTCTCTTGAAAGCGCTTAGGATCTGTTGCTAATAGGATTGACACAAAATAAAAACGTATAATAAAAGTCTGAGGTAACCAACTTACATAAAAGTAAACAATTTATTGACAAAGTCATTGAAAAGTATAAAAAACATCCTCAAAAATGGTCAGAACTTCAGACTCAGTCCTTCGGGACTATGGTATATATATATGCATAGATACAGTTCATCAAAACAAACAGCCCCTGGTTAGAAGAGCCTACTTGCTTCTGGAGGGAGAAGTGCCGGCGATCATGTGGCTGATGGAGCAGATTACTGAGGCTCCGGGCCAGAATGTCTGCTCTGGAGGACAAGAAAGCTCTGACAATGCCATGCCTGGCCGCAAGATGATTGGGTGCAGGGTGGGGATGGAAGTAGTGCTCAAAGCGGGGCTATGTGGGAGCTGGCTGAGGTGACGTCTCAACCTTGAATCAGGACCTGCTGTACACAGAGGGGACCAGGAGCCAAAGGAGCCGCTTAACCCGGCAGCGGAAGATGACGTAAGGGGCAGCAAAAAATCAAGGGCTGGATGGAGTGAAGGAAGTGAAGTCCTCATATCTGCCTGTCAAACGGTCACCATGACAACTCTATTCGCTAGGTAGAGCCTTGTCAAGTCTTGTCACTTGCTGCAATTGTGCAACACACTTGTGAAGCCTGGCAAGTCTATCAATAGCTTGACAAGTAATTTTTAAACTTGCAGCACAATTGCTTGCTATCTGGGGAGTAGCATATTAGGCTAAGGTAGGAGGAGCAATAAAATATTAATTCAGAAATTAGAGCATTAGAACATCAATGAGTTCCTTACCTTTGCACAGTTATTTGGAGATGTTTGAGGTTGTACAATACAAGCTACATAGGCTTTGTGTAATTAAAAAAGCTGTATGTCTGTGCCCTAGGTGCTGTTGGATGTCCAGCAATAGTATAGGGTTTGTCAAGGCTGTGTCATGTCTCCACTTTTGTTTGTGATTTTAATGGACAGTTTATTAATTTGTTGTTGTGGGTACAAAGGTGACTATTACAGCAGATTGGAAGTGACATCTTTGCAGATTGCAGAAGGTGTCATCTTTTTAGCTGCATTCAGCTTTCTGCTTCACCCCAGCCTTATTCACTGCTGAGTGTGAAGGGTGGAATTGGTGCTAACATATAACTCTAATATATTATCATAGATTCCACTAAACATGTTTGGCTAGACTATAAGGGATGTCATTTCATGTATCTTGACCACATTCTTTTCACCACCAATGCATTTTATTACACCTTTTAAAATCTATTTTAAGTTATAATTTCTGCAAGCAAAATCGCCATTTGGATGTATTATTGTGTTGTAAAACAAGCACAGGAGAATCAGCCTACACAGAAAGTCATGACCTTTCTCTCACTACATTATGGAGATTGAAGCACTCTGCATCTAGTTGAGCCATGCAGAAATTGAATTTTCCATCACTCTGCTCTGCTTACTTTACAATGCAATTAGCATAGACATCAGTGTGTGTATTGTGTGTACTCTTGAGTCATGTCGTACATGTGTCAACTTCTATTCAGTCTCATTCCTTTCCTAAGCTGATTCTTCTATTAGAATCACACCAGAACTGTGTTCTTTACTATATCCATGTACTGCACAGAACCAAATCATATTATTTTGTTTAGGTGCTAAAGCTGTTTCTTGTTCATTCTGTTTTCTGTTTTTTTTTCAGTTCAGCAACATCTAAATGTAATCCACCAATCCTGTAGTACATTTGCATTAGAAAAAGTTCTCTAGCTATTACTAGGCAAAAATGATAATTTTTTAAAGCAGAAGTTATAAATAAAAACAAACATATAAATAGCCAATTACAATTAAAAAAATCTATTGCTGCAATACTCACCTCCAATCCAGGTATTTCATTTCTGCTTCAAGATGTCCTCATTCTTCCTGGTTGGATGATGGCAAGCATAATTCAACCAGAAAAGCAGAAAAAACACTGTGATGAGCTCATCTCTCCTATCGGCATATTCCTTGTCAGCACATGAATTACTTGATTTCTTGTGCTGCTTCTTCCTTTTCCACGCATCTTTTTCTGAGGGGGTTGCAACAGGCTGTTACCAAGTCAGATTCAGGTATTTACACTGCTTACATTTAAACAAATACATTTATTGATATATTAATGAATGAAGAGCCACATTACGTTGTGTCTGTGTTTTAGTGGAACATTATATTTATTTAATTTTTATTGATATTACTTACTGTTGTCTTCTTTTTGATTTGCATACACTGTATCAGGAAATGAATCCAGTATCAGATCATCCTCTGGGTTCTGTGATCTTCTGCAAACTGAGGTTGCTATCATACTGGTATGATCCGACAGTAGCTCCTCCCACACACCCGCCACACCTGATAGGAACCAACCAGCTTTCATAATAAAATGTTAGGTCTAGATAATAGAGTACATATGTTTACATAATCATTCCTTAAAGCAAACCTGCTGATCCTACTTTCTTTAGACATTTCTTAAAATGAGTTGACCACACTTTCCCAACTGTGCTTCTGTGTCATCGCCTGTCAATTGCACCTCTGAGGGAGACTACAAGAGGCCATGCTGACACACTGTACAAGCATGGACTACTCCAGTGTTTCTCAACCATTTTTTCAATTGTGGCACCCTTTAAAAGTATGTCAAATCTTCTAGTCTAAAATGTAAAAAAAAATAATGTTACTTATCAATGGCAAACCTGAGTCTGGGAAAATGCACACAACACAACTCACTGATGAAATTAACTTCACAGGAAGCCAGTGGCAGCTGGTGATAATTTATTTTTTGAGGGGGGCAGCACAAACAGTGCACTCGGTTGGTTGGGTCCAGAGCACTTACCCCATCTATAGCAGGCAGGGCTTGACCTGGGCGACAGGCATCACGGCAGCTTCCCCTTACCCTGCTCTCCCCCGGCATCACCGGTGAATTCTCCTGCTCTCTGTGGGCATCACGGTGGCTTCCCCTTCCCCTGTTCTCTGTGGACATCACAGCGGCTTTCCCTGCTCTCCTGAGACATCACATTGACTTCCCCTTCCCCTGCTCTCTGCGGACCTCACGGGCTGCTTAGACGGTTTCTGTTTCCTCCATCCTCCTCGGTGGCCAATCGGGATTCTTCTCCTTTCGGTCAATCGGGAAACGCTTCCTGATTGGCCAGGAGGAGGATCAGTGTTTCAATAGTGAATATTCATTCGCTATTGTAACACACCTGGGTGGGCTTGTAGTGCAATGCCCTGCGCCCCAAGCCCACCATATTTGGAAGCTTATTAGAGCCTCTGTCTCTAATCAGGTACTTCAAAAAAACACCCCCCCATTGGACTGCATGCATCTGGCATCCTGCATGGGGCCGGACACATGGAAGGGGGAGCGGCACTCGGGTGCCCCTAATGGATGGGCCGCCCCTGCCAGAAGTCCCAATTCACATCAGAGGTTTCTCCATCACATCAAAAGTTCTTTCATCGCATCAGAGCCCCCCTTTACTTTAGAGTCCCCCCTTCACATTAGAGGACCCCATCACATAAGAGGTCCCCCTTCATGTCCTCCAATCAAATCAGTCCCCACTATTCATCAGAGCCACCCATCATATCAGAGCCCCCCATCACATTAGGGTCTCCTCATCACATCAAAGTCTCATCATCGCATTAGAGTTCCCCATCATATAAGGTTCCCCTCACCATCACAGAGCTCCCCACTCACACAATCCCCCTTCACAGCAGAACCAGCATCAGGGCAGAGGGCTAATTGGAGCAGGTCTGGAGGAGGAAGACTTCTGTTTTATCCGGAAGGCTGGGCTTGGCCCTGGATGCCGCCTGTCCTGGATCATGAGTCATGCATTGTTATGGTACAGACAAGCCAGATGCATCACCATTAGTGTTGAGCGAACCCAGACTGTAAAGTTCGGGTCCGTACCGAACTTTGGGGTGTCCGGGACCCGGACCCGAACCCGGACTTTTCAAAAAAAGTCCGGGTTCGGGTCCGGGGTTCTGGTAATTTTACTAAAAGCTCTGAAAATGACTGTAAAAAAGTCCAGGAAAGTCCTAGAGGTCTGCAAAAGGAAGGAAAATGGGGGTAAGGGTGGGACAAGTGCCCTACAAAGAAATGGGGACAGGGAAATAACTAAAAGCATTTTTAAAAAAATAATTTCATAAAAAAATCAAAAATGGAGGTGGATGTGGACCATCTTCAAACTGTGTCTGAAAAGTATTAATTAACGGTAGAAGCCATATCACTGTTCTAAAATCATCTTTAAACTGTGTCAAAAAAGTATAAATAAGCCGGGAGAACCCATTTCACTGTTCTGCAAACATCTGGAAAATGTGTGTAACACTTTAACTAAAACCGGGCGAACCCATATCACTGTTCTGCAAACATCTTTAAACTGTAACATAGGAAAGCCGTTTATCGGCTTTCCTGTACTCAGGTCTGCAGACCTGGAGCGCCGATCGGCTGCATCCCTGACAGGGAGGGTTTGTGCTGATGATTTATCAGCACAAGCCCTCCCTCAGATCGCCACCCTAGACCACCAGGGAGCCTGCCCAGGGACCACCAGGAATGTGCCCACCCAGGACCACCAGGGAGCTGACCAGGGACCACCAGGGAGCCGATCTGGACCACCAGGGAGACCCCCCTAGACCACTAGGTAAGTGACATAGTGCCAAGTGTGGATGGCACACAGTGCCACCTTCAGATGCCACCCTAGACCACCAGGGAATGGGCCCCCTATCAGTGTATATGCCCACCAGTGCCCCTATCAGTGCCCACCAGTGCCCCTATCAATGCAAACCAGTGCCCCATATCAGTGCCCACCATTGCCACCTACCAGTGCCCACCTATCAGTGCCCATCAGTGCCACCTATCAGTGCCCAGTTCCGCCTATGAGTGCCAATCAGTGCTGTCTATTAGTGCCCATCAGTGCCGCTTAGCAGTGTCCGTCAGTGCTGCATAGCAGTGCCCATCAGTGCTGTATATCAGTGCCACCTCTAAGTACCCGTCAGTGCTGCTTATCAGTGCCGCCTAACAGTGCTCATCATCGCTGCATATAAGTGCCTCATCATCAGTGCCACCTCATCAGTGCCGCCTCATCAGTGCCAATCAGTACTGCCACATCAGTGCCCGTCACTGTAGCCTCATCAGTGCCCACCAGTGATGGAGAAAATTTACTTATTTACAAAGTTTTGTGACAAAAATGGAAATTTTTTTTTTTTTTTCAAAATTTTCTGTCTTTTTTTATTTGTAGCGCAAAAATAAAAACTGCAGGGGTGATCAAATACCACCAAAAGAAAG
The DNA here is from genome assembly GCA_018402905.1 of Glandirana rugosa. Classification (NCBI taxonomy): domain Eukaryota; kingdom Metazoa; phylum Chordata; class Amphibia; order Anura; family Ranidae; genus Glandirana; species Glandirana rugosa. Next base: position 160,620 of record BLSH010505727.1, read on the forward strand.
CTCTATTTGTGGGAACAAAATGATAAAAAATCTGTTTGGGTGCAGCGTCGCACGACCGCGCAATTGTCATTCAAAGCGCAAAAGCACTGAAAAATGAAAATTGGTCTGGTAGTAAAGTGTTCTAAGTGCATAGTATTGAAGTGGTTAATTTAAGCTGCAAGTTTAGTTGGCTTGTAAAATATAACTGAAAAATTACACCATAAATTTGTTTATTGCCATTCCCCCAATTCTCCTGGAGTTGCATCGCAACATTGCATTCTGACAGTGGCACCCACTGTGGTCAGAATACACTGATCAGAAGCTGCAGAAGCTGCAGCCCATTGACTGCAGCTACCGTTCAAGGAAAATTTTCCATCATGTCCCTTCAACAGAAATCAATCAAGGAACTTCTGTCAATGGTGACAGCCAAACAGTGATCAAATTTGGCCAGTCCTTGCTGAACTGAACTTTACACTCAGCTGTTCCTGATCTAGTGAACTATCACCCTCAAAGCCACAGAGCCACTTGTTAAAATTTTCTGACCTGGGGTAATATACTCTGTTATCCATGTAATCCTATAGAGAGCACGCACTATGGGGGAGATTGAATAAAACGGTTGTGCCACTTTTTTGGCATTAATTGCTCTTGTTAATGTGTAGCAAGTAAAGAAACAGAATGTAGTACCCACATTTTATTACTAGGATTCTAAGTCCTGTAAGATATTTGTTTGAAATGTAATATATGGACCCTAAAAATAATAAAATGCAACATTAACAAAACAACTATGGAATCAAATCCATGAAGCTTACAATGCACCGCAGCAGCCCAAACTACAACACTACACCTACATGCAGTAATGGAAAACAATAGGAAACCCTAGGAAATTCTTCAAAGAGGGATTATAATGATGTGGGAACTGTAATTTGATAAACCTCCAGTGAAGATGTCACCTTCAGAAGTTTTCTCCAATAGCAAGTTTGGACCACCAAGATGAGTGCAATGGTTGTAAAAGCATTGCAGTACAAGTTCTAGATAGGCACGTGAATTTGGCACACTGAGAGCCATTTTCAGAATGCCCACAAAACACTTTCACAAAATCTGTCTGGGCTAGTCTTTCTGAATTACAGGGTATGTGTTCCAACTAAGTATACATTTCTTTGGATGGAATAAATTTTAACAGCTTCTACTGTTCTATCCTCTTCATCTTTCTAAACATGTTCATAGTAATGTATAATAAGACATAGTTGCTACAAATCAACATATCCTGTTCCAGTCTTAGAAACAAATAAACATTTCCAGCATGTCCAACTGACTATTCATCCAGGGTGCAACTATTGATTGATAAATGAACAAACATGCACAAACAGTTATCTAAAATAGCTGTAGCTATCGACAACAGTGTTGTCCCATTGGTATCTTTAGGATGCATTCACACTTGAGCTGGGCATCGTTTGTTGTTAGGCAGGCTTTTTTTTTTTCAAGCATTTATACAGGAATTTTTGCTCATTTTTGTGAACCTCTGAGGTCTAAACGTTTTTTAAAAAGTAATTTTAGCCAGTCGAAAGCTAATTACTAGGGAATAAAAATACGCAATAAGGGCACAACTGTGTGTTTTTCCATGCATATTTTCAGTTTTTCAGACACTTCCATTGACATCTATTGAGGCAAAAAATATTTGAAGCTTGAAGATTGTAGTTTGTAACTCATAAGAAGCTCAGGTAATTTTTTGAGGTATAAGCTTCAAGTGCCACTAGTACACTCAGATGTCAATATGCACAGTTAAAAACCATAGGATTTTGTATGCTGAGCAGTTTGAAGTTTTGCGCTGAAAATCCCTCAGGTTTGAATGGGGCTTTAGTATGACTTTTGTATAATTTATTTGTAACTGTGAGAACACGTAACTGGTGTTACCTATTTTCATATTGTCATAGTTATAAATGTGTTTTGTTTTCTGCTACATAGTTTAAAAATATTCATTTCGGTATATCAAACTACACAATTAATTCTGAGGAAACATATGGTATAACAAAGCAGGAAGACAACAACACAGTGCATGCTATCACAGAACACTATCATATAAGACAGCTATATACCTTATGGCAACAGTACAAGATATTACAAAATTCACCTGCATATTTATCTATAGTTGTTTATTTACCATTATTTGATACATTGGGCTTGATTTACTAAAGACAAATAGTCTGTTCACTTTGCAAAGGGGTTTTCCCTTAGCTTAACCTCTTCATGACCTCACTATAGCCGATTGTTGGCTTCAGCACGGTCACACATTTCCAGGACGGCGCTTATTGACGTCCTCCTGCGATTTTCCCCAGCGGTGCACATCGGCAGTGATCTGTGATCGCTGTGTCCTTCATACACAGCTGCTCATAGATCGGGGTAAATCAAAATCACAGTGGCTCTTTAACATGTGTCCAATCACAATTGATCACAATGTAAACAGAATTTGACGGTTACCGGCAGTTCTTTTCTCACGCGCTGTCAGCCGGTAAGTGACAATCCACACAGGGGACTAGGGATGGGCCGAACACCCCCCCCCCCCCCCGGTTCGGTTTGCACCAGAACTTGCAAACAGGCAAAATATTTGTGCGAATGCCATTAAAATCAATGAGACTCGAACATGAAAAATCAAAAGTGCTCATTTTAAAGGCTTATAGGCAAGTTATTGCCCTAAAAAGTATATGGGGACCCGGGTCCGGCCCTAGGGGACATGTATCAATGCAAAAAATTTTTTAAATCAATTGTTTGTGCCTGGGGGGTCCCTGTGATGTTTAGAACATAGCCAGAGTAAAATTACATTTTTAGAGGAAAAATTGTAATTTAAAACCACTCGCAACTGCCGGTTCCTGGCAATATAGATATAGATAAAATCACTGAAAAAGCATTGCATTTCCACCCCCTCTCTCCCGGTCCATACCAGGCCCTTCAAGTCTGGTATGGATTTTAAAGGGAACCTCGCTCTGAAACTTAAAAAAAAATTGCATAGGGGTCGCCCCCAAAGTCTGTACCAGGCCCATCCAGGTCTGGTATGGATTTTAAGGGGAATCCCGCGCCAAAATTAAAAAAAAAAAATGACATGGGGGTTGCCCCAAAATCCAAACCAGGCTCTTCAGGTCTGGTATGGATTTTAAGGGGAACCCCGCGCCAAATTAAATAAAGAAATGGCGTAGGGGTCCCCCCAAAATCCAAACCAGATCCTTATTGGAGCACGCAGCCCTGGCATGGCAGGAGGGGGTGGGGATGAACGAGTGCCCCCCTCCGAACCATACCAGGCCACATGCCCTCAACATGGGGAGGATGCTTTAAGGTCTCCCCTTGTCCCCATGTTGATAGGGAGAAGGGTCTCATCCCACAAGCCCTTGTCGGTGGTTGTGGGGGTCTGCGGGCAGGGGGGCTTATCAGAATCTGGAAGCCCCCTTTATAAAGGGGACACCCAGATCCAGACCCCCCCTATGTGAATAGGTATGGGGTAAATTGTACCCCTACCCATTCACCAAAAAAAGGAGTAAAGTGGTACAAAAAACAAGAGGCATTTTTTGACAAGTTCTTTATTGTGAAAAATAGCTCTTCTTCTTTTCTTCCTCTTTCTCAGTGATGTAAATGGGTGACCCGCCCCCTCTGACAATGAATGATGTCAGAAGGGGCGGGTCACCCATTTACATCGCCAAGTGGCCCCATCCCTTCTTATAAAATAAATGTCAAACTGAAGACCGCCCATTCTGGGAGACGCCTCTGGACGGCCCAGCTGCCGCAGCGGAAGCAGGGTCAGTGAAAGAAGAAGGAAGAAGCAGATGAATATTGAAGATGAAGAGAGGAAGGAAGAAGAGCAAAAGAAGAAGCAGAAGACAAGCAGGGCAGGAGAAGATGGAGGGAGAAAGAAGAAAGAAGAAGAGCTATTTTACACAATAAAGGACTTTTCAAAAACTGTTGTTTTTTGTACCACTTTACTCCTTTTTTGGTAAATGGGTAAGGGTACAATGTACCCCATAGACAATGTAAAATAGGCTGCGCTAGATACTGTATTATGTGTGATATGACTGACCACACGCATATGTCTTATTCAAATAATTGGTAGTGCCTATAGGCCCTGATAGATGGAATATCAACCAAATAGGGTACATTAAACACTCTGCTCAATAGGTGTGTCCTCGCACATAATAGATGTACAATTAATTAAGTAGTTATAAGTTATTCCACCACTAGCTGATGTTAAACATACAAACTGACCCAGGCAATAACTCTAACCTCAAAATTGATAACAGTTCGAGGTATTGCACAAAAAGTGAGCTGTGTGAAAACAATCCTCAGTATCCAAATTGAAGGCTTACCGTATAACGGTTGCAACAACGCTCACACATGTATCAAGTGAATTTCTCTTCAATTCGTGCTCACAAGGGGCAGTGAGGATCTCCCTCCATCAACCTCACAGGAAACGATGGTACATGTAGGGTTGAAATAAAAGAGGGGGCTATATGGTGAAGTAAGTATGTAATCGCCCAGAGGTTCAACCCACCACCTACACCAAACACCAGTGTGCACAATCTAGGAGTGGGGCCACGACCACAGGGATTCAAGGCTTACCAGCTCACCACCAATCAGCGCAAAGGTAATAAGGGGTATATATAAATCAGCTGTTCATATGTATGGAACCACGGACCTCCCGACCAGCATCAATGTTGAGATGAAATCCGGGGTATCTCAGTCATAGGTGCCATGTCAAAAAAAAGGCCAACATAGTGCAAACTGTATAGTGCATTTATTTGTAAACAATAAAATTCTACTCACATAAAAAGGACTGGTAACAGCGAGATGCAGCCGTACACAGTACATGAATAAAAGCCGGCTAGTAATAGAGGTGACGTCAGCGCGCCCGTTCCGACGTATGTTTCATGACAGGACAGGCTGTCTGTTTACATCTGGCTGCCCATAGAGGAGAGCAGTCTGTGTCTGTGTCCACTCTGTATGAGTGGAGCGGACATGGACCTGTCATCCTGACCCTTCAGGTATGAATTTTAAGAAGGAACCCTACAGAAAAAACATGAAGAAAAAATAGTATGGGGAGCCCCACAAGAATCATTACTACACCCATACCTGAACATGCAATCTGGCCAGTCAGGAAAGGGGGGGTTTGAACATTCCACCCCCCTTTGTTAACTATGCCATGGCACATGCCCTTAGCATGGAGGTGTAACTTGCAAGGGGTAACCCCCTTAGCAAAGCACTTTGTTCCCATATCGATGAGAACAAGGGCTTCTCCCCCACATCCCTGGTCTGTAGAGAGAGGACTTTTTCAAATGTGGAACCCTCTTTTAACAATAAGAGTCCCTCATACATTGCCCCCCCCCCCCCCATGTGAATGAGTAAGGGGTACTTAGTAGAAATGCCACTACTATACAAGATGTTCATTTCTCAACAAATGAGTAAAAATTGCGGTAAGACTGAACTTTGAGCTCTTCACTAACAGGAAATTATGGGATATCTCTCTGCTGTGGACAGATACAGCAACAGAATAACTTTAAATTTGTAAAGTGGAGAAGAAATAGAACTCAGGTGCTTATTATTCTCTGCGTTTTCCTGTCTCAGTGACACCAATTCCCCTAATTTCTTATCCAGGTTTTAACCAAATCAGGATATGAAATCTGAAAGAAAATGACCTACATTTCCACAAGATGGTTACATGCATAATCAGCCTTATTTAAAGAGTCAAGGACCGAGATACAAACATAAGTAACTCTAAGCAACCAATCAACAAATGCCTGTTGGTCTTCTGGCTTCTGTAAATGGTTGAATTAGGTTAATTGCTGTAGGTTCTGCACTGCAAAAATGTAAATTAGTATTGCTCTTTTCGCTGCCATATGTGTGCATTGCATGTACACTTTGCATATTACTAACAAAGCTGATCATGCATTTCATACCAACCACCACTGTGATAAATTTTACCACTTAATAATTGGAAGAAATAATGTGCAAGCTTTTCCAAAGAGACATTTGTTTTAATTGTTGATCACAATACTGAAGCATACAGCTTCATAAATTCCCTGCAATGCAAACCCAATTAATTCTGATTAATTTCAAAGCATACACACACACACCAAGAAAAAATGCTTATATAGCTTATATAATTGAAATCACAACATATAAGATATGAAAACAAGATGCAGATCAAAGCACATATATATTTTTATTTGATTTTTAAATATATACACAAATATGATCACCATTATTACCATTAAAACACAACTCCAGCCAAAGCTTTCATTTAAGTTTTGGACAGAGGTGGAGTTACTACTTGTACTTAATACCATGCCATCTGTGTCTCCATCGAGGTGATTTCTCTTGGTTTGCGGCAACAATGAAACCCTCACAGAGATTCTAAACCTTCCCCACTCTACTAGAAAACCATTGACCACTAGCACAGTAAGTCTAGGTTCACATCTATGCGACTTCCCTTGATGCGTTTTTCAGGCACGTATTACAGTGTGTTTTTCATTTTCAAACCATCGTTCTATGAGCATTTTGGATGCAGTTTTCATGCATTTTGTATTTTAGGCTTTTTTTTTTCTCTTTAACCACTTGTCTACAGGGCACTTCCACCCCCTTCCTGCCCAGGCCATTTTCCAGCTTTCAGTGCTGTCCCACTTTTAATGACAATTGTGCCGTCATGCAACACTGTACCCAAATTAATTTTTCATAAATTCACACAAATAGAGCTTTCTTTTGGTGATATTTAATCACTGCTGCCGCACTGATGGGCACTGATAGGTGGCACTGATATGCGGCACTGATGAGCACTGATAAGAAGCACTAATGAGAGGCACTGGTGGGCACTGATAGGTGGCACTGATAGGCGGCACTGATAGGTGGCACCAATAGATGGTACTGATGGGCACAGATAGGCAGCACTTATGGGCAGCACTGATGGGAGGCACTGATGGGCAGCACTGCTGAGTAGGCACTGATGGGCACTGAAAGGCAGCAGTGGCTGGCATTACTAATGGTCACTGATTGGTGTCACTGATGGGCACTGATTGGTGTCATTGATGGGCACTAATTGGTGGCACTGATGGGCACTGATTGGTGGCACTGATGGGCACTGGTTGGTGGCACTGGGGGGCTTTACTATAACCAGAGCACTGATGATTAGTGCCCTGATTACATGGCTAGGTGTTCCCTGCGAAGAGATGCCGCTGATCGTCTCTCCTCACCACACACTCTGTCAGTGCGATGAGAGATGATCACCAGCACTTCTGCATTTACATGTGACCAGCTGTGATTGGACACAGCCGATCACATGATTAAAGAGCCGCGTGATCAACTCTTTACAGAGATCAAGGCCTCGCAGTGTCCTAGCAACATGGCGCAACGGTGATTACCGCGCTGCGTGCCATCACGTGTGTAGAGGGTCCTCATTCACCTTACTGTTGCCTCTGTGAATTTTGCAGGATGGGTCCACTTAATCATAGATATAAACACTGATCTTTTATGCAAAGGATCAATATTTACAAAGTAGGATAGTGATTTGGCATTGCTGGAAGATTGGTCAAAGCAGTGGAAATTGCAGTTCAATGATTCTGAATGTAAAATAATGCACCTAGGGAAAAAGAATCCCCTGAGAGTACAACATTGGGGGCACAGTGGCCAGCACTACAGAGGAAAAATATATGGGGGTACTTATTTCAGATAGTTGTAAAATGAGCAAACGGTGAGGCCAGGCAGTGGTGAAAGTGAATAGAATTCTAGGATGCATCACTAGAGGGATCACCAGCAGAGGAAGGAGGTCCTGATTCCCCTGTGTAGATCTTTAGTGAGAAATCATTTAGATACACTGATGGACACTGATAGGTGGCACTGATAAGCGGCAATGATAGGCAGCACTGATAGACACTGACAGGTCCCCTCCAAATCCATACTAGACCCGAAGGGCCTGGTAGACACCGGCGGAGGAAGCCACTGAAGGAGCAGACACTGGAGCCGCAGCCTGTACCCTGGGAAAGAAAGAGAGGACACCACAGCCAGCCAGCCCTAGATCCCTAGATCGGGTAAGTGCCAGACCGCCAGACGTCCGGGGTGGGTGGCATGGCATCAGTGCTGCACTGCCAGCCGCCCAGAAGGGGGGGTGAAGGTTTGGGTGTCAGTGCCACGCTACCAGTTGCCACTGGCTATAACCACAGCATTTCACCAAAGCAAAATGATGGAGCTTTGCACAAGGGCACTGTTGGGTCTGGTAAGTATAATGTCATCAAAATGTTGTTATGGAACTCCAGTCCTGCAGAGCAATGTCACTTCACTTTATAAGAGGTGACGTGTTGGCACAATGAACAGCAAATGTTTGTGGCTTTTGAAGAGATGGCCATATTTGTGTCTGTTCTCATATGACCTGCTTAGTGATGGGCTCTGGGTAGCTGTCAGTTATTTTCTTTGTTTACTGGAGTCCTGTATTGCTACTCTGTTTTATAATGATCCACTTTGTGAACACCACAATTGCTTTTCATGCACTGGAGTCCTAACTTAATACCCTGCCCTAGTAGGAGCCACTTTGGAACTCCTCTGGAGAAGCATGAGTTGTTTTCTTTTATTAACTACACCATGCCCAACCTCCATGGATTATTCATATAGTTTGCAACACAGGTTCTCTCCTACCCAGGGCCGGGTTAAGAGCATCATGGGCCTGGTGCTCAGGATTTTGGTGGGCCTTTTTATGGAAATAAATAAAATGAAAATGCAACCAATTTTTTGCTAAAACAAATTAAATATACTCTCATCAGTAACACCAGCCTTGCAGCCTCTCAGCAGCAACAACACCACCAATACCACCTGCTATGCAGTCTCTCACCAGCAGCAACATAGGATGACCTAATTTCCAAACTGCCATTCAGGTAAAACCCCCTTCCCAAAAAAAGGTGAGGGGGATGTAGTCTCGGGGGTTGATGGGGAAATTGGCGGCGGGGGTGATTTGTTGGGCAAATGGCTGGTGTTAGCACTTAAATCATCCCCACACCATGCTTAATATGGTGTCAGGATAATCAAATTCCTTTATTTCTATTACTACATTGTAATACTGTATATAATGAAATAGTTCATAATGCAGAATCAGTGGGAACTCTGGGCTTGTCACTTGCCACCAGATGCAGCTTGTTTCTTGCCACCATCGCTTGCCACCAGATGCAGCATGTCACTTGCCACCAAATGCAGTATCACTTGCTATCCATAGCCTGCCACCAGATGCAGCATATCACTTTAAACAGTCACTTATCTCCAGATGTAGTGTGTCACTTGCCACCATCCCCTGCCGCCAGCTGCAGCGTGCCATTTGCCACCCATAGCCTGCTGTCAGATGCAGTGTGCCACTTGCCACCCATAGCTTGCTGCCAGATGCGGTGTGCCACTTGTGACCCATAGCCTGCTGCCAGATACAGTGTGCCACTTAACACCTGCAGCCTGCCACCAGATACAGTGTGCCACTTGCCACCAGCAGCCTGCTACCAGATACAGTGTGCAATTTGCCACCCCCAGCCTGCCACCAGATACAGTGTTGCTTGCCACCTGCCACCAGATGCATCATGCCACTTGCCACCTGCAGCCTGCCATCAGATACAGTGTGCTACTTGTCACCCACAGCTTGTTACCAGATACAGTGCGTCACTTGTCACCTGCAGCCTACCACCAGATACAGTGTTCCACTTGACACGTGCAGCCTGCCACAAGATACAGTGTGCCATTTGCCACCCGCATCCTGCTACCAGATACAGTGTGCCACTTGCCACCCACAGCCGGCCACCAGATACAGTGTGCCACTTGCCACCTGCAGCCTGCCACCAGATACAGTGTGCCACTTGCCACCCACAGCCTGCCACCAGATACAGTGTCGCATGCCACCTGCAGCCTGCCCCCAGATATGTTGCTTGTCGCCTGCAGCCTGCCATCAGAAACAGTGTCACTTGCCACCCACAGCCTGTCATTAGATACAGTGTTGCTTGCCACCCACAGCCTGCCACCAGATACAGTGTCGCTTGCCACCTGATTCCTGCCACCAGATACAGTGTCGCATGCCACCTGCCACCAGATACAGTGTGACACTTGCCACCCAAAGCATGCCACTCCCTCAGGACTCTGCTCAGATGGGTAGAAGGGACGGGTCTGCATAGTTAAACAAATCCCTGGAGCCCCCCCCCTCCTGAGCCAAGATAGTATGACCGTGTGTGAATGTCCAGGGGTATTGATCAGACCAAGTTCTACAGAGGGAGAGGGGATGGGGGTTGTGTGTACAAGCCTTTGGGCTCACAATGGTGTGCTGCAGTTTGGCCAAACTGCTTGTGTATCTGCAGATTTAGCTGCAGTCCTATTGATTTATATTAGGTTGCAGGTTTTTGCCGTGTTTTCCGACAGTGTGCCAAAGATGCAGCATGCAGGAAATTTGGTGTGCTTTCAGAAAATGCAGAAAAAATACGCAACCTAATAGAAATCAATAGGACTGTGGGTAAAATGCAGGAAAACTGTGGAAACCAGCAATGGGCCAAAACATAGCAAACCAGTGTGAACCAAGTACTACAGGCTGATAGGCTGATGACACAATTCTAAAGTCTTTGGCTGCAGTTGTAACAACTACTGCTGGAGCAAAAAGTTAAAATAGAGGGGGAGGGGGAGAGAAGTGAGGTAAGAGTCCAGTCACTGTGCTCACACTTGGATGGTCCCCGGAGGCTTATTACTCAAAGATATCGTGTTCACTTTGTATCCACCAGCTGCTCTGTTTATAATTTCCCACCCACATGGCTCGTTCACTGCACGGACTTCACAGAGTGTGTAGGAACACAAAGGAAGAGGGGCAGGAGAAGACAGAGCAGACCCAGCCTCTCTCCTCTCCCATTTGTGTAGAGGGGAACTGTGTACTGTGACACTGTAATAACTACACTGAGCCAACACAGGTGCAGCCAGCCAATCCCTACATTTAGATGCAGCTTCTCCTGTCATATAGACGTTTATGGACAGGAGAAATCGGGCTCCTACTGATGGCTGGGCAGGCCAATTTTAAGGTAGGGACTTGGAGCTGCAGCTCCAATAGCCCCTATGTTGATCCGGGCCTGGTCCTAGCAAGTTCAAAGTGATTGTAAACGATCACCTTGTAAAACAACTGTAGCGCCCCATAGTATAGGTGCATTTTCTAGCAGGGCTTTTGGTTTTTGGAGAGGTAAATTTAGTCAGGCCTGACTGTAATTAGGGATGGGCCCGCGGTTCAAGTCGAACATAAGTTCAACTCGAACATTGGGCGTTCGCCCGTTCATCGAAATGAGAACATTATGAGTTAAGTCCACTGGTCTTGTGTATATGCTCAGGTCATTGGGGTTGTCTATGCCCATTTATCCTAGTGCTAGCCCTGCATGTCAAGCCCCCTACCCTCACTTTTCTGTCAGATTGGGGGGTTTAAGGAATTATAGTAGATATTATATTAATGGTCATCTGGGTGCCCCAGCGCACAATTTTGGGTGTGGGGACTCATAGCCCACCACTTTATTATTACTATCACTTCACACTTTACTAGATGTATCTTCAATTGCAGCATGGCTCACTTAACCTGTGGTTCACCCTTATTGATCCCCTTTCCTCTAATGGATTGGTGTGGGGGTTAACTCTAGTGCTCCGCCCACGTCAGTTTGGTGTGAGTCGTGCAGGCATGCGGCTCAAACCGCCATCAGTCGCCTCCCCCTTCGTGCCTTGTGTGATGGGTGGGCGGTGCTGCAGCATGGAGGCGGCTCCAAGGCTTTCCTGGTATCCTCCGTGTTCCCTCGGAAGTGCTGGGTACCCACCGGGTTTGGGCGGCGGATCCTGCGCATTTCCGGTGGCAGTCCGGCGTACACGTGGGAACTTAATGCCGGATCGGTGACGTCACACGTCGGATCTCGACGTGTTCCATCTGATGCCACCGATTGGGAGCTGCGCATTTAAATATGGGCAGTCTCTCCCCAGACACAAGATGCAATCACACACTCTTGGCCATCACTGGTGCCCGACCAGGCACGAGGCGCACTGAACTCTCTATCATTGAGGTAAGAACTATGCCCTCGTCTGGCAATCTATGTATCTACTGGGACCAAGGTATTGTTAGACACACCTTAATTTTTCAGACGCCATCCAACTCGTTGCTTGGGCTGTCGCCTGAATTCTCATTTGAATGAAATTGGGATCATCCCATTTTACAAACAAACGTAGGCGCCACTTATTTTGTGCCTGGGGATACTACTCCACACACTCCCATTGTTCTACCTGTTACACATACCTGGTGTTGGATGTTAATTCAGGTAATGCATATATATTTTTTAATTCAAAAAGTCACTTAAAGTCCAAAAGTGCTAGCAGCGCTGGTTTCCATCCATATAACACATAAACGTGCAGTGTAAACGTTCATAAATAAAATAAATGTTTTGATCACAAGGGCTGGCCACATGGTGATCCAACCCATCCTAAATAGTGGCAAACATTCACCACTAGATGGCATCACTCACATATTCACTGTTTAGCCACAAGTGCTCTGCCGGTCCCAGCGTTAACACTCAGGTAATGTCTCTCAGCAAAAGCTCAGAACGGCTGATCATAGCACCAACTGGCCCAGCGGGGGATGCTACATTTAATCTGAAACCATGTACATTTAAACCTTTATAATGTATAACTGAATATACAAAACTTATGCCATTAGATCACCCATCCAGAACCCAATGTATTCTTTATATTGGCACATTACATATCATCCGCTAGGTAGGGGATCCCACACATGAACAAATGGCACGCTAAAGGCTGTTTAAAATAATCCATATTAAAACAATTACTAAAAATTAATATTAGTATTAAAATAACTTTAAAATACGCAAAAATAAGACCTATCATGGCACTCATCCAAAATGAAATCAGGATACTACAATGTATTGAGTAGATAAAATTATCTACTAAATGACATTTAATATTTAATAACCTGAGGGAAAATATACACCTAAACCACCAATTCTAGTGACCAGCAGACCAGCAGAGGGTCACACCATCCCTGCGAATCTGCAGTCATTGCACACTAGGGGCCTCTGCTGGATTAGGCATTACTTAAAAAGCAGTTTAAATCGAATTTGATGTTAAGGCCTTCCGGATTAAAAGTTCTAAGGAGATATATCCAGCGAGTTTCCTTTCTCGAGATATCTCTCACTTTATTAGACCCTTTCCAGTTGGGTATCAGTTTTTCAACTCCCCAAAATTGCAAACTTGAGGGGTCTCTATTGTGGACCTTTCTAAAGGGTGCAGAGACGCTGTGATCCTTAAAGCCTTTAATTATATTGGTCACATGTTCTCCTATTCTGACCTTCAATGGACGTTTGGTTCTCCCTACATACATTAAATCACATGGACATTTCAGAACATATACCACATGTGCACTATCACATGTAATAAACTGGTCGATAGTGTGTTGTCTTCCAGTACTTGTAGAAATAAAAGTGGTGCGTGCTCTTACCTCATTCCCTGTGAGAGTGCAAGCACGACACCTACCGCATGCCCTAAACCCTTTCTTCTCAGGCCAAAACATTAACCCACTGGTACCTGTTGGGGGGTCAAGGATCTTTTTGACTATAGTGTCCCCGAAGTTCGGGGCCCTTCTATAGACAAAATTAGGTCTATTCGGCACTACTGGGCCCAAGGTTTTATCCATTTTCAGAAGGTGCCAGTGCTTGGAGAGAATATTTTCCACTTCTCGGTATTGTTCATGATAGTCCATTATGAAATTCCATTCCCTCTTGGGGTTATCCTCTTCTTGTTTCAGCCTCTCCTCAAGTAAGGCTTGAGTTTGTAACCTTTCTGGAGAAATTTCTTTTTTTTTTTTTTTTTTTTAATTTTTAAA